>JAHWFP010050978.1:0-46349 GCA_023313725.1 Lithobius niger | reverse complement strand
TTTGCTAACAATATAAAACTGAAAAGTAATAATCCATTTATTAAAACTTTATTAATAAATTGCCTTCAATGAAAGATAAGCAAAATGAAAGATAAACAAGCCCTTAGAAATGAATTTAACCAGTGTTTTGTTGAGCAAGTTGATAGGTTAAACTGGAAATACAAAAGGAAAGTAGGTAAGAATAAAATCAACACTGAAGAAAATAAAAATAGAAAAAATACACAAACATTAATGAGGCAAAAGTGAAAGATTTTATAAACATTCTAGAAAAAAGTAGACTCAAAGGCAGTGGGTAGAGATTTATTAAATGATTAACGCACTATTCTGCACTATTTTTAACAAAATTAATAAATAAAATTCTCGAAACAGAAACTTGGCCTAAAACATAAAAAATACAAGTGATTAGGCCTATTTATAAGAAAGGTTTAAAAAATGACATGGAAAAACTATAGGTCAATTTCCATTTTACCAACTATAAATATACTTGTTGAAAAGTTTTTTGAACAACAACTGCAACACTTTTTAACAAAATGGAACATTATCAGCAAAGAACAGTACGTATTTCAAAAGGGCAAAGATACTATTTAAAGTGAAAAAGTAGCGGAAGCACTAAATTTTGGAAAATGTGTTGGAGCTACTTTCATAGACTTACAAAAAGCTTTCGATACAGTAAATAGAGAGTGTCTGAAAGATAAATTTGAACAAATATGGATTAGAGAATAAATTTTGCAACATATTGAAAATGTACTTAGAAGAGAGGTTATGTTGTGTCAAAATTGAAAATGAATACAGCAATTACATTGAAAGCAAAAATGGAATTCCACAGGGACCTGTCCTTGGGCCGATTTTGTTCTTAATGTATATAAATGATATTAATGAAGAAAGAAAGTTAAGTCTTGTATTATTTGCAGATGATATTTTATAAGTTTGGGGAAACTAAAAATGAAATACAAAACAATATACAAAAGAGGTTGACTATTTGCAAAACTGGTGTAAAAAATAATAAACTATATATTAATGAAACTAAAACAAAAATAATGTAGTAAATTGGATCAAAAAAAGAAAGCATTGGAAAAGTATGGCTTCATGGTGAAAACTGCATAAAACAAAATTGTAATAAAAAATTTATTCAACTTAAACAAGTGGATAACATAACTTACCTAGGAATAAACATTGACAGTGAATGGAAATTTTCACAACATATCGAAACGGTAATAAAAAAACTTCGACAAATCATGCCAAAAACTATAAAACATTAAAAAAAAATTTGAATAAGGAAAATAAAAATGTTGTATATGAATCATGGGTTAAATCACATTTACTTTATGAAATATGGATTTGCAAAGAAAAAAGACATAGGCAGACTACAAAAGTTGCAAAACAAAATTGTAAAAATTTTATTTGCCACAAGATTATGCAGACATATAAAAAAAATGATAATTTAAAAAATTGAACAATTGCGAAATTATGTGATAATTGTAAAGAATTTCTATGTAATGAAGATGAAGAGACGAAAAACTTAGCAAGAAACAATGTAACAAAAAAACAACGTATATTAAGCCAGCAATAGTACAGAATAAATTTGGATGCAAACTTAGAGACTTATGTTCCAGAAATTTTTTAAAACATTAATAAAGAAATGTGTAGAATTGAAAAACTTGGTGAGTTAAAAAAGAAAGTATGGAGCTGGATAATTACAAAGTAAAATGTTGAGTATTATATTGAAAGGGGAAAAAAAAGGGTGAGTACGAAAAAAAAATGTTTGGTGTTGTTTTGTTTTATTTTTTTTCACATCTCTATTCTGTTATAAATACTCATGTTCCTTGTATTATGAATTTATTATATTAGTTATTTTGTTTATCAAAGTATTATCAGTTTTTTGGCCATTTCTCTTTTCTTTATAGTAGTTTTTGTTACATGTGATGATTTTCTAGTTTTGTTTGAACTAAAAGCCCACTACACAGAGCCAAGGCTTTGTAGTGGTTGATGTATACACTATGGAAATATAAAAAAAAAATTGCTAACAATTTGAAATTGAAAAGTAATATTCCAATTTATTAAAACCTTGTTAAAATTATTGAAATTCAAAAATAAGAATCAGTTTTAGAGCAAATAAGGCGATTTACACTTGTTTATTACAATAATAGGCCTTTATATTTAAATCTCCTAAATACAAAAAGCACAATTAAATCTGTTTTATACGGCATTTATAAAAAGAAAGAATATGAGATTTACCAATTTTAGTACCATTTCTTAACCACTAGATGTCGTTATTCAGAAAGTGTAATAAAGTAACTGTAGGTTAAACAACGTGCATATATTTCAGATGTTAAATTTTTACCTTTTTTGATCAAGTGTTTATTCTTTTTATGGAAAAAAACGTAAGCACATAGTTCAGTCAGTTAAGACAGCTTGCTAATCATCTCTTGCCAAGAAATGGTACTATCTTGAAGTCGATAAATCACCTTATATCACGCTTATTTTCACAATCACACGAAATAACAAAATTTTCAGCAAATTTTCGAAAGTCAGCAGTCCTGGAGGTGTAGTGGCTGAGGCGACTATCATCTTCCGGCTCCACAACAACACAGTTCACTACAATTCGTAAATATCAAATTCTTTCTTTTTAGTGTATAAAATGCTGTATGTAATGGATTTTTTATTATCGATCTTTTTGTATTTAAGAAATTGAAAAAGCCTACTATTGTAATAAAACAAATTTAAATCACCTTATTTTCCCTTTAAATCTTCTTATGTGATCGTGCTTTTGATGGCAATAATGCTAGTAATACAAAAATAACGAACATTGCAACGGTCACTTGTTTAATGTTTCTGGTTCCTAATATTTCACCATCTTACAGAATGACTTTTTTAGAGGCTAGATAGGTTACTTTTAAAACATGATGATGGTTAGGTGAAGGATGAAGTTGAAGTGGCTGTTAGGTCTGTAGCAGAAGTGGCATGTGTGAGGTAGGAGGTTTTGGGTATTGCTGTATAAGGTCCCCTTTTTTGAAGGTTATTGATACTATATAAGCAGGTGAAGTCTTTTTTTAACGTTAGATTTGTAGCATGGATTTTTCTTTTGTGTGTCCGACGCTTAAGAAAGTAGTTGCTGGTTTGTGTAGGGCCTTCTTCTGTGAAGTGCTTAGTCTTAGAAACATCCTTCGCACACTTGGATAAGGTGATACTAGGTAAGGCCTATAGTTAAGACTTGAATAAGGTTAAGACCTATAGGTGGCCTACAGGAATATGCAAAGCCTTACACGCTACTTCTGGCTCCAGTGTAGTCGCTCTCTTCCGGTCTACAGCCATACAACCACTTTCTCTTCATCTGTCATCAACCCACCATCACATTTTAAATGACTTTTCCAACCTCTGTGTAAGCTTGTGCAGTATCACGAACCATTAAGTTTAGAGATATTTTTAACTTTCATTATTTTTGTCAAGGATTTTTGCCAGTGAGATACAAGCATTGTTTACTATAGTGCAAGTTATTTTCATGAGAATCAGACCGCACCTTGCTTGAGAAGAGAAAAACACATTTACTGTATACGTTAATGTCAAAGTAGCTACAAATTCACCCCAGTTTGATTGCTTCAAGACTGGATTTTTTTGTAGTGTATAGTCTGTTATTGTATGTCTGACACTTTTAATACCTTCTGACTCGTTTTACGTACAGATTATTGCATGATATGCTGAAAATATGGTTGGGGTGGAAATGAATCAGAAAAAGAAACTCATTTGGAAATAACAGTAAAAATTTGGGGTAAAATATAGCGATAGCAAAAAAGGATATTTTCAGGCACTTCCAACACTCGCATGCCCACCCCCATTTTTTCCTTTGGTACGGCCCTGACATGAGGCCATTGTATTATGACGGCAGTGCTGGTGCTTTAATGCATTCCTTGAGTACTGTGATCTTCATAACTGTTCACAATCCAACAGGCGTAAAATTGTATGGCGAGCTAGCTCTTCCAGCAATGGGATATTGAAACCATTCTTACGTACGTTACTGTGTTTGCCGGTAAAAAAAAAGTTGTTCGAGTTACGGATGTGTGACGGGCAGACAACCGCATAGTGGGTTTAGAAAGACACATACAGGCAGTGGTGTTTTAACATGTATTTTCTTGAAATTTTCCTTAACTACATTTCGAATTTATTTACTTTAGAATTACGGACTGGGCGTCTAACTGTTGGGAAAATCTATGCTGGACTTCTCATCTTAGAAAACTGGCGATCAACCCGTTTTGGTGAGAAGTCCTCTGGGGACGCTCTTCAGGTAAGATTTGTAAAATCATGACTTATTACTGACAGTTCACGAAGACATCAAATACGTTGTAAATGAGGGTAGTATTCTAGCTGCCTTACTGTACAGAAGAAGTGCTAACATAACACTGCCAACTGCCTTCAGTGTGGCTAGTAATCCAGGAGTAGGTCTTTGTGCTGAATAAGTATTGTACAGAAGAAAAAAAGTGGCTATTAACAAATCTAATGAAACTTTAATTATTTTTGTCTCTGTTCTACTAAGCTCGTAGTTTGTAGTCTTTGTTGGTCATGGTTATTACTATTGTGCTTAACAAATTTAAACTGAATCCTTTCACGCTACTGTAAAAAGTGTAACAAAGTTCTTACCATGAAGAGAAATTAATTTAGCTTAGTAACTAGTTATCTGCGGCTTACCAGAAAGATAAGAACATGTTTACAGATGTTCACGCCTAACAATACACTTCAACTCCAGCAATGAAGAGGCAAGCCATGTGGCGTTTGTTATAGTGTAATGATTCAGATGGTTTTGCTTGTATTTTTATTTTGAAACTAGTAGTCGTACCCGGCTTCACCCGGGGTTTTATTCATGCAGGATTTTGTTTTGCTGTGTTCATCCGGTGTATGGTTTAAAGGGTAATTTTACTTGTTTACTGTGATGGGTAATTTTCTTCCTGTTATACTCCCCCTTTCCTGCAATCCTCTCACTTCCCTCTTCCTTTCCTCTTTTCTCCCATCCTCTCCCTCCCCGCTCCCGTCTCTTCCCTTCCTCCCCTTTGCTGGACATAATTGAATTAAATACTGCTCTTCCCTTTTTTGCAACATTTGGCAAATGTTGATTCGTTCTCCATCCCAAACCCAAAAAAAATAACTTTTAGGTTAAGTTTATGTGTAATCATATGCTGACAAAAGTGTTGCCCCACACACGAGTACTCCCACGTTCAGGGTGCCCCCTCCCCATTCCAAGTCTATCGCTTTGGCTTGAACGATCCGTACCGTGTGAAAAAAAAAACTGTCCTTTGTGCATGACGTCATTTAACATCTGCCGCTGAGTAACTATCCTTCGTGCATTACGTCGTTTAACACTTGCCGCTGAGATGACCATGCAAATAGTCGAGACAACAATGTACCAATTTCAACTTCTTTTCAAGGTGACAATGTACGTACCAGTTTCAACTTCTGAGCAAAGAATTGACATCTCGCCTGTTTTCATTGTAGGGGTTCTTCTAGTTGTCATTTTTGCTATGAGACTTTGTCTTGTAATGTAAAATGATGCACATCTTTCATAGCTAGAAATATCTGTTTACATCCTGTCTGGTGGTCTTGTTGCCAAATATGAGGTTCGGTCGTCCTAACACAAGCTTATAGTCTTCAATTATCAAAAGCTACTCTTATTCTTGCTGTATTAGTTGGCAACGAAGAGAGTATATATGGATGTAAAGGAGTAACTCGACAAGAGAATTGTGAGAGCAATACTCCATGTTTGCTGGATAGGTTCTAGAATCTTTTGTCTGTAAAAATCAGTGTCGACAAAATTCAGGTTATTTTTGTAAGTGCAGAGTTGGAGACCAAGGAATTGGAAACATATTATTAAGATGAGTTTCTGATTGGTAAATTTCCAGCACTAGAAAATCAATCTGCTGAATCATATTTCATTTCCACAATTCTTGATGTAACAGTATAACCTCAAGTTTCTCGTTGTTTTATAATACACTGCTGCCGCATCCTCCCGAAGACTATCCCCAATAATTAACCTTCAGTAATCTTACGTAGATAAAGCTTAACTATAACCATATTGAACAAATTGTACCTACTGAGAATGAGATACTCTTTACTATTTCAAGTTTCTGGATATGCAACAGTGAAACAGTAACTGCTCAGAACAAGAACATAAACCACAAGTAAAGGAAAAACAAAATATCCACCTGAGATTGTTAACGGCACCTTCCTGAGGCAGCAATAAAAAGTAGTTACCATAATATGACAGAAACGGAAATATGTAGTAATTGTAGGCTTGCATCACAACAGTTCCCAAGACCTTACCTGAGCTTACTAATCAGGAGTGTGCCGTAACCCAAGCCACACTTGCATTGACCTTGTTTTCATTAGGGATGAGTCAATAACCGAAACCGAAACCGAATTTTCGGTTTTTACTGAAAACCGAAACCGATTTGGATTTTGTGGCGGTTTTTCGTACGGTATTCGAAAAATCAAAAATTTCCTTATTTTTTAAAAATAATTATTATTTTCTACATATGAATGACAACAAAGCTTCTAGTTATTAAAATGAAAATAGAGGAAAATAGTGCCACAGCTATACCCATGGTCTATCACGCGGCTGAAAGTGAAAAAAAGAGTGAGTTAGAAGCCAGTATTACAGGGAAAAAAATAGAAATAGCTAGTTGGGGTGGATGGTTGCAAAAACCGATACCGAAACCGAGGTTTTTTGGGGGTGAAAACCGAAACCGGAACCGAAGTCAAAAAACTGAAACCGACTCATCCCTAGTTTTCATACCTGTATCCTGTGCTAAGATCAATAGTTGTTTGTTCTCTGTAACTACAGTACTATGTAACTACACGGTTAATGCAAATGGGTTATGAAACGTTTGGTAATTCTACAAAATATTTCGTTGCATACAAAATCAGAACTGGTATTTTAAATTGTTTGTTATGATACGTAAACAGCACCAGACTCAGCACGACCATTAAATTTTCTGAGTTTGTCTTTATTACTATTTGACCGAGTGAGCGAAGTGAATAAAGTCCAGTTTTAACTCAGCAATTTGGCATTTTGCTCTGCTTGTCTGGTTCTCACTCCACTGTCGCGACCAAATGGATGAACCGATTTGAAGAAAAATTGGTAGGACTATTCTTTGAAGTATAGCTGAACCACATGTGTAGTTTATTTTGTGATGAAGACAATTTTATGGGGTGGGACAAAATTTGAGGTGGAGTAAGGGGCAGAAATCAAGTAAGTGGACCGGGTATGAAAAATATTCCAAATTACATTTTCTTTGTGATTGGGGATGGGGGCAAGTGACATCTGCTATTCATAGAACTGCGTTTAGATTGAATTACAGATTTTTCTGTGCGGTTATGCTGAGTTTTTTTTTATGGGTATTTTTTTTTAAATTTTCAAGTTTGTGATTTTTAAATGTTCAAAACATCCACCATACTGGGTCAAAATAATTAGAGCAGTGTTTGTAAAACTACCACCTCAGAAAATAATCATTCATTATCTTCCTTAAACGCAAAGAAAATTAAGGCGAATTTGTTATGAATTATTATTATTGTTAATGTTATTATTCTATCAATTTACTATATTTAGCTAGTTACCAATAGTCACAATTTGAAATTTTAATTTTTATTTTATGTGGAGTAGCAATACGGCTCGCTGCAAGGGTACAGACTCCATGTCGATGCCCTACACATCTTTTGCTACTTCAGATCAATTTCTGATGGCATTTTGCAGGATGGAAATGCTTGTGGTAGTTTTAGACTGTACGTGGCAATTCATAATGGTAGGGTCCTGGGAGTTTTGTTATTTGTCTTTAAAATGGTTGTTGTTAATGGTTAATCTTTTTCTCCCGCCACCTTCCCTTATGGCTGACACATTAATAATAGCTTAAACTTCAGTATGCGACATAAACTTTGCGATATGCTTGACCTGGTGGCGTCAATGGTAGAGCAATATCATGCATGCTGTGTTGCCACGGTATCATGCCATGCATTGTAGTGTGATTTAGAGAACTTTACCTAACCTGAGACAATAGTTGGCTCACCTAAATGTTACTACTACTGTCTTGTACCGTAAATCTCCTACTGTGAATCGCCTATAACAATCCTGGCAAAGCTGCGGCCCACACCCCTATCACAGTCAGAAATCGTAAAATTACCTAGTTATGCCTCCCCCCCCTTCCCCGTGTTGTTATAACTATGTTATTTCACGATTTCTGACCTTAACACATTTTACCTGCACCAAAATTAACTAGCAGCTTCGTACATAAAGCAAACTAAATAAACTAACAAATAAATTCCTTAACAAATGAAAACATAGGCATTGCTTTAATGCAGGCCGAACCCAGATCACGTACGA
Source organism: Lithobius niger (assembly GCA_023313725.1). Taxonomy (NCBI): domain Eukaryota; kingdom Metazoa; phylum Arthropoda; class Chilopoda; order Lithobiomorpha; family Lithobiidae; genus Lithobius; species Lithobius niger. The sequence goes on along the minus strand of JAHWFP010050978.1, from coordinate 37,990 downwards.
GAATGATCGAATAGACGTTGAATTTACTGTGATGGAGTTAGGCTTAAACACCCTCCCTGGAGAGAAGTATGATTCCAATCAACCTTTTTTATTGAATCAATTTTAACAGCCCGTGAGCGTTTTAATAGGTGATTCACTGTATAATTACCTTGAGTATACTAAGACCAAACCAACAAACAGCTCTTCAGCTAGATGATTCCTTACTACAGCCAACTCCAGAGCATCCTGAACTACTTCTTCCATCTCACGATTTCACCACATGACATTGCCTAAAATACATTCACTGGATATCATTCACTTGTTGATAGGAGTGTTTCAATGTGCTGTATTTCAAATACCGAGGGTAGGATAGTTCTGGGAGAATTTGAGACTCTAGGAATCTCTCAAACATTCAGTGACAGAAATATTAGTTCTATTCAGCTGATCGCTCACAAGTGTGCCAGTGGTTGTACTTGTTAATTGTCTGATCAAGCTATGCCTAGATACAAATTACATGGGATATTCAGTAATGCTGTACCGATTCTGAGCTGCCGTGCCTTTTCTCCCTGAGCAGAGCATGATCCGCAGTGCTTGGTATGCCAAGCAATTACGTCTATTTAACCGAGCCGAGCAGCGTGGCTCATGTCTAGTCTTGGCATGCGATCCTGGGGCGAATAGACTTTGAATGTGAGCTGTATTCTGGCAGCAACTCAATTCCAGTTGACAATTACGGTTTATGCATGGTTCCTGCTGCAGGAAGGTTGAATGGCTACCACAGAACTCAATACAGGAACTAAATTTGCAGGTAATTCAGGTACTTTTTTTTAATGCTTTATCGGACATTCGCTTTCATACTACACTTGTTAACTGCAGCATTGTTTTGGTAACACCAGGCTGTTTTAGTGATTCTCAAGCCTACTTAGGATTTAGCAAGTGCTGATTAATAAAGGTGCTCGGTTCTGCTCGGCAGCACTGATCGACTCGGTTCTGCTCGGTATACCAGGCATTTTTTGAGCGCTCGGCTCCAGATTTGCTCAGCAGGAAAAGAAAAATGTGCTCGGTACAGCCTTAATATTTAGCCAAATTTGAATTAGATATGTAAGGATTGCTTAGTAAATAGTCCTGAACACAGGACCACGTGCAGATATAAGTTAAATTACATGGGCGACCTCTAATAGGGTGTCGCCATATTACTGTCGTAGTCCCTGACGCCTGTAAAAAAATAACCTAGATATAATTCTTACTCATTTCTAATCTTCACTAATAGCTAACCAATACTAGTTACTGAATGGTACCAAGAGTAACTCTTGATGGTACCTATTTTCAGCATCACTGTACACACCTTACTACTTACGCTGGATGCCTGCTTGTGTAACAATTATATTACTTTGCATTTCCCCTGCAGCCAATGCTTCAGGAGCAGAGTTTGAAGACTGATTAAATTCTTGAAATATCTTTCTTCACTATATATCACAATTTTTTAAAATTTGTTTTATGTTTTACATACAGTAACTTTAGCTTCCGACAAAGTTTTTAAGTCCTGACTGTAAGCTCTCCCCTGCCTTCTAGTTTTATACTCTTTATATCTTTGGCCATTTTGAACATTTTTAAGGACAAAAAACAATGAAGTCCACTGTCTTCAATATTTTAAACAGTTTATCAAAGAAATAAAAATAATTCTTCATCTGGTACGATTATGTACCATAGATGGTCTTATATTTCAAAATTAGCCAAAATAACCAATCCAGGTTTTTTCTAGGTGCGTGTTTTTAAGTTTATCATGAAAGAGAGAGTTAACCTTTGATCATTCCAAAAGGTTTTCCCTTTCCCTCTGGAGACATCTTTCCGTTTCTAAATCGTCTACCAAGGTGGAGAATAATTATTCGTCAGCTTTTATAGATGATCTAAGGCTCCAAGAAATCTTTTTTTTTTTTTTGTTTTGTTAAATCATGGCTGGTTATGATTGCAGCCTTCTACTGTCTACGAGTTTTGTGTGGTACCAATTAAATTATTGGGTGTAAATTATTACAACAGGCCGAATGTTGGTGCCTACTTGCTAGTTTGATATCTTGCATAATGGTAGCATGCTACACGCCATCTTGTCAGGTGTAGAAATAAAACTGACATCAAATTAAGAGCAAAATTGCTCACTGCATTAAATTCCATACAAAGGCAACAACTCGTACTTTTTATATTAGGGTTATTTAATTACATTATTCAATGGAACTAATGAATATGGCCGTGCATAAGACTACTCATTAGATTGGTAGCGAATTAATTTGTAAATGGAGTTAATATTTAACATTTTATAAAGAAGTCTGGTCTGGTGTGACAAGTGCAGCTTAGAGATAGCAAAACACAACATGAGAAATTCTTGGGTACCAGAAACAATGATTCACATTAATCTGCGGCGCCAACAATAAGAAAGACCAGGAGTACATAAGGAATGAGGATTGACGAACTCTCATGCCATGTAACCACTATTTAAAAGAATCTATGATTCATCTAACCTTTTAATTTCTAACAAATATCTTGGAGTTAACAATTCGACCGTAGCTTAAACTTGATTCAGTACCAGAAGCATCCTATATATACAGCAATGCATTTTCCAACTGAACTATCATACTGTAAAGTTCATTACGAGATTATGCATTTTGTTGCACCAAAGTGGCCGAGATGGGTGTGTAATCCATGATACGCTGGAACTAACGCAGTTCAGCCATTCTCATTCCTTACGCAACTCTTTATGGACTCTTACGGTAAGACCCAAAACTGAGAAAGTGTTTATCTTTGCTTACAGGAAGTCGCTCCGCCAACTCCTCCGGCCTCGTCGGTAGTATTCATTCATTCAAATTTTTTTTGTCAGCTCTGCTTCTCTTCTGCCATTCACTCTTCGTCTGCACGTGACGCTGCACACCTGAAGCTTATGGATATCTTTAACAATTCAATTTTTAGGATTTTGATGTTTATTCGCTGACCTCCAATTCTTTAATTTAAGCAATGAAAAGTCTTCAATGCAATATTTTTGCCTGGACACTAATTTACTACGTACTTCACCTCCCACTTGGGTTGCTTTTCTGTGAACAGAGCTTCTTTCAGTCTCCCAAAAACAAAAATGACAAACTATAGTCTTAAATAATTTGTAGTGTTTTGGCAAATAAAAGCCTTAACAGACTGTAAAGTATGCGTAATACATTTTGTTTTTACGGCCATATGTTTCAACTTCAGCCATCAAAGAATACAGAAACAGCTTTACCAATATAGCTTAATGACTAATGAAAGGTAAATGAAAACTGGAAAATCACTGTAAATTACACAGAGGTAAAGGAAACACGAAAAAAAAAAGATGTTAATCAAGAATGAAATTTTGAGGTTTGACGGCAATTGGATACCGCCCTGGCTGTAACCATGGACTTGTTCAGTTGGGTTTTGATGTCAGGGATTTATTGTCGTCTGGAGTTTATTTGTTTGAATCTTGACCTCATCATCAAAATATAAATCCGTCATATGGGCCTACAGAATTTTAGTTATTTTTAGTGCATGATTTTCACTTTTCTGCTTTGTGTTTCCTTTGTCACTATATAGCTTAATTAATCGGAAAGCTGAAGATTGATTTAACAGATTATAACTATATCAAAAATTAAAAACCAGAAAAGTTTGTTAACAACTCACTTTTAAACTTGATGGGATACTGAATTCAGCCTGTGCGCATTAAAGTTCAGTATTTATGTATTGATGTCGTATGAAATAAAAGGGATGGGATGGGATAGTCTAGTTGTAACTTTTTTGTGCTGTGGACAGCAGCCGTCGTTCTTGCAGCGTCTGATGCGTCTGGCTCACAATGCCTCTACAAAGCGGCAAGATGGGACCACTCCAACTGACGAAAAGGAGTCTTCCCATCACTTGAGGTGAGCCTTTAAAACTAATTGCATCAACTACCCCTAAAGAATAGAAGACATTTCAACAACTTGTAGTACGTCTTCAAGAATCATCAATGAATATATTTCCCTGTCACAGTTTGGAAGAACCAGGCCGACCTCGCTCTAGATCATTTAGCTTTTGGCGAAGAGGGAGCAACAAAAGCAACGTGGATTCTGCGGAAGCCCTCTCTCGACAGGTCTGGCTGGGCCCCCGGATGGTGGGCATGATGGTGGTGGCGGTACGCATGCCCTCCCCTCACTCAATGGAATCGCACTCAACCTGGGGCTATAACTAAAATCTTGAAAACAAATATTTTAGACATAAAAGAATATCAAAAAAGAGGTTACTTACTTTTTGAAGCTAAAACTAAGAACGCTAAAAAAAATATTTTATCTTTTAAAACAAAAATGCCCATTTACGGCATTTAAAACACTTTATTGCAAAACTATTTTCTGGCTATCCAAAAATTATTAAAGTTTAAAATAACTTCATAATGAATGCATCCAGCTATTCTTTGTTCACTTGAGGAACTATATTAAATGCAACAACTGTGTAAAGAGCCGTGTGTTTCAGCAATGAACACGTATTATGTTTTGGGGTACTTATATTTCGAAGCTAAAACTAAACTCTGTGAAATTCTTAAATAAAAAAACGGCTATTTGTCACTTTTAAAAAGCAGCTAACCAAGATAAACAGTTACTTAAAGGCGGGTTGTCACCAAACTAGGGTTTGCAGCATCTAGCGCTGTATAGTTATCTGTGTCGCTTGCTCGCAGCAAGCAAACATCGCGCCAAAGAAATATCTTTTAACACTACAAAAGAGCCACCTGCCTCCTTAATTATTGAGTATACATTTTCTGTGTCTTCGTGCGCCCCAAAGCAAGCGGTAGGGATTAACGATATTACTGCCACTAGACGGTGCCACAGTCGAATATAAAGAAACTACAGTGGTGCCTTCTAGTGGCAGTAATATCTTTAAAATCTTTACAGCTTGCTTCGGGGTGCACATTTTCTACGTCCTCGTGCACCTGGAAGCAAGCGTAAATGTTAACGGTATTACTGCCCCTTGATGGTGCCACAGTCGAATATAAAGAAACGACAGTGGTGCCATCTACTGGCAGTAATATCGTTAACCTTTACGCTTGCTTCCAGGTGCACAAGGACGTAGAAAATGTATACTAATAATTAAGGAGGCAGGTGGCTCGTTTGTAGTGTTAAAAGATGTTTCTTTGTGCATTTCTTTGCTTGCTGCTAGCAAACGCGTGTACAAAACTCAATGCCGCTAGGTGTTGCAGTCTTCCACTTGGTGGCAACCAGCCTGTAAGCTTAAAACAATGTCCAATTTTGTTCATGCATTCTTCAGTTACTTAAGGAATCAATCGTAATACATGGGAAACGAGTATAAAGGATGTATGATTTCGGTAATAATCAACAAGACTTTTCTTTTCAGTGTAATTCCCAAAAATAGATACCGTACCTGCTAAATTTGTAGCGTGAGGTAGTGTACCTTAGAGCTGATTTAGTAAACAAATTAGCTAGCTGACAACATTTAGTAAGTAGAGTGCATGACTTGTAGGAGACCGTGTAAATTGATGTAGTTTTCACTAACTTGTGTGCATGATTGTACCTGACCGATCCAATAAAGTATCATATGCGTGCATGAGTCCTCTGTTTCACTTGCTGCACAACACTAAATTGGGGAAAGTTGGCACAAGAAATACCAGTGACACACCATCTTGACTTGAAGTTCCATTCACCTGGACGGTCAACAGTAGAAGATGCTTGTAAGAGTGTTGTTCTCACATTGTCCTGTGGTGGTGGCATTGTATATTTAGCACCAAATACTTTGTATTAGTTTTAGTTGAAATAGTTATTAGACCATTGACTGCTTGTAGTAGTACATCAAAAAACTTGCCTCTCTTAGAAACTTCATACCGGTAGCACAGCACGCAGCAAACATGACCAACAAAAAGTGTCATATTATATAAGTAGTGTACCCCAGAGTTCATCTTTGCGAGCTATACTTTTGTAGCCATGGAATGCCATAGGTTGTGTATTGTTCATATGATTTGCAAGGTTTCAAGTAATTACAAATTGACTGGCTAAAGTGTACTTAAATAGTTGTGGTAGAATGTGCGTGACACATAATAGTGTTTTGATTTACAGGTGCAGTAAATATTAGGCAAAACCTTTCTTTGCTTGTAAAGAATCATGAGGGTTTGGCACAAGGGTCTTCTCCAATTGGTGTACTGATGTTATAAAAAAAAACAGTTTTCAACAGTTGTTTTATAACAGAATGATAACTTTAATCCATATGTCGATAGATCATTCGTAAAGGCAAAAACATTGTATAAGTTATTGGCAGTACCACTGTGGCTAAAACCTGTACAATATGGCCAAAAATCAGGCCTAGCTGTATACGTATATGGTAATATGAGATGGGTATAAAATAAATTCATAGTAATAATTACAAACAAATAATCGCATGGTAATTTGACATTTACAAGCTCCTCAAGGTCATCAAATTGGTAATGTCTAACGGAAGCACCTTACATTGGTTATGTAAAGTGAAAAGTTGTAAAAATTTATTGAACACTGCCAGACCAAGAAACAATGAAATCTATCAATTAACGATATTGTTGTGTGCAAAATAAACTGCATACAAATACACTGTCTTAACACTTTGCACCTTCTATAAAAATTTATTCATAGATTTTTTTCTGGGTTCTTTCCTAGAATTTCTTTCTGTGTTTTGCTGTAACAGTTCCATGTAACTTTCTCAATTAAATCATTCTAAGGCACTTCCGTTATTATCAGCAACGTGATGATTTTGAAAGTCGATCCATCTAGATGATTTATTTTACGCTCATCTTGTAATTATTATAAACATGTTTCATGAATGCTTTTACCACTTTGTTTACATTCAGCTAGGTCTGAGTTTTAAACCACAGTTTACAGCCATACGGTTTTAAATATGGTACCAGGTTATTTTTACTTATCCGAATTGCGCTTATTAAATTATTAAAACTGCCAAAAATGTGGTTAGGTTAAAGGTAGTTTAGGCTAATAAAAACACAATTGCCATGCTATAATTTCTTGATTTTCTAAATCATACGTAAGGCACGCGAAGGATTATCACAATACGATTACAAGTGATCAATTATTAACGTTGCTAATGGTGACTGACATGACAGGGAATTTTACATCCATTAATCGCATTTGGTATTAGTAGTGTGTATTTTAATTGAAATAATTTGTCATAACTCTATCAAATCCCAAGCTATTCAAAATTTGATCTCCCTTCACTTCTCATTATTCTCAAGCCACGAAATTGCTTCTCACTGGCACTTACTAACCCTTCGGCTTGATTTGACCTAGCCTATCTTCTTTTAATTCTACTATTAAATCATTCAGCGCAATTAAAACCTTCTTGTATCTGTTAATAACTTCCAAATCTTGCGAACTCAATTTCGATTTTTATTAACTTTCTCCTTGCTACATTCATAACACAGAACTTTCTTAAATCCTGATTTTAGGGCATGGAAATGAAAGATGTGCCACAGTTCTCTAGTCGCCGCCCTTCCATGGAGAGTCAAATGGGTGGACGGACTGAGGTAAGCCAAAATAAAACTCTTCCAGAGGGAGAGACCATTTGTGATATTGTCATAATTAAATTCCTTAACTACACACATAAGTCTAGAAATGCGTTTGAAGCTAACGTGTAACTTTGTTGGCGGAGCAAGCGAGCGAAGCGTAGCCTATAACGGACACAAAATTGCAAAATGTTGGTTGGTTGGTTGGTCCGTTGGTTGCACTTTTTTAGTCTGGTCGAAGCCCAAACGAAAGGTCGAATTGGAATGAAATTTGGTACATCGCTTTATACCCCCAAAAGTATTGCTGAGCCAAAATTTGCCGTAAATCGAACAATTATTATGGAAGAAATTATTTTCGAATTTATTTCTAACACTCACCATTGTAAATATGGAATCCTGAATAGTTAAGGAATTCGGACGAAGCATACTCTATGCTGGTGGTAGTCCAGTAAAATTTGTTTAAAACATGGCAAATTAAATTTTGGTTGCTACCTTCTAGCTAATAACCTTTTTCGACGTAACTCATTGAAATCATAACATCTGTTCGTTGCACTTAACCACCATAGGAAGAAACGCAGCCATAAAAAAACAAAAGGATTCCATTAACGACACATATTACTTTCATTTGAAAAAAGAATGCTTGGAGAAATTCAGTTCAGCCAGAGGTTCAGCATGCCGACGAAAGTGGCGTCTACACTTTCGATGGGAATCCCGAATATGAAACCTGAAATCGTCGTAAAAAGGCGAAGCGGTGTATATAAATGGAATGTTTAGAGCAAACGACGTATTTACACCAAAGCACGAAACAATAATATGTCTGCCTCTCATAGTTTAAAGATTCCTCATTGCCACGGTAACGTGAAACCTCGAAACCGAAACTATGTTGCATGGAAAAATAGGCATAACTCTCGACTCATTGTTGTTAGCTGCTACTTACAAAATTAGATCAGAAGTAAATATTAGGTCTAAACGCTAAAAATTAAGCCTAAAACCTGAAACTAGGCCTAAAAGCTAACATATTTTTTACCTACAATTGTGATGGTTATTTCTTTTAGATTATATAAGAGAGATAGCTGTTGCAGTGTGTGTGATAGAGGTGTGTGACTCAACATTTTCGTTGGTGGCAGTGTCAAGTCTTATACCAGGGGCAGTATTGTGAACCTTTTGAATTTTCTGCTTATTGTTAAAAACTGTCGTACTGATTGATGATTGTTTGGGTTGCAGTTTAATGCCTTATTATTAATATTTAATACTACATTTAAATACTAATTTAGTACTACATTTGCACAGCAGTTCCTGTAAACAATGTGAGAATTATCGCCAGTGGCAGCTCAAACAGCGGTGGCTATACATGCTGTTTTATTTTTACTCGGCAGTGATGACCCACATTTTTAATGTGGGCTGTGAAAAGAGGCTACAAATAGCTAAACAGAAAGTAAAGGTGGAGCAAACGAAAGCTTGTTAACATACATATGACACGTAGCATAGGCCTATATTAAAAAAAAAAGCTAAAATAAGAAAAAGGCCAGCAAAGAGCAGCAATTTATCACACCAAAAGGCACAGAGGCCAACTTAGCCCAATGCGTATTGCACCCAGATTTTTAAGGAGCATTAACAAATGTGGTACTGTCATTAAAACAAAAACTAAATATAATTTTGAAATGAAGATCTGCTCACTCCACCTACAATAGGCCCAAAGCCTGTTTCCTAGTTTATTTTTGAAATGTTAATCCATGTTTGATGGCTTCAGTTACTGTACTGGGACGAGGGAGAGATTAGAGACATACAAATTCTTCAGTACTGTATTTAGATAACAGATGCTACCAACAGGGACTGATCCACCGACATTTTGTTTAGGGTGGGTGGGGGAGGAGCAGCTAAAATGTTTGTACCAAAATGTATATTTTGCCCCTTTGTAACTGATTTCTCTGTGTTTCACAAAGCGAGAACCCCTATGAGCATCATTCTGTCCTGTCCATCCGTCCACACCATACAAAGGACCTTCAGAATGTTTTAAGTAATTTTTGTAAATAATATACCTGAAAACCTGATGCAAAAATTTATTAACTAAATCTAGATTTCATCAAAATCAGGAAAAAAATTGTTTTAAGTCCCAATTTTTTTATATATTCAATTAATACTCAACTATAACACATTCCTTCATTCTGATACAGGATGGCACTACAGCAGGGATTATTATTAATTAAGAATACCGGCAGCCGGTGTCTACTGTGGAGAACCAAAGACATATCACGAGTAAAGTTTTACACAAAAATGAATGTTAGGCCGGGTTTACTCAACGACAATTTTCTCGCTTACTAGCCTTTACTTGGCTAATACGAAATTTGCTGGCTGCTTCTCGCCTTTACCGAAAAATGTGGCTTTCAAGTTATCTATACGTAGTAACCATGGCACCAACGCGGACGCAAATCTCTTCCTCGTGCCTCGCGACACGACATACGATGCCTGCAACATGACAGCATCGATTTATGACAACTAGAAAACAATTTTTACTGCAGTACAAGACGACAGACTGGTTTCTGAATGCCGGCATTCGATGGTTTGTCTTCGATTCGAAAATGCCGAAATGGATGCCATGTTGGATTCCGAATTCTCGCTGCGAGCAGCTATTTGTTCTACCATCGTCTGATCACCTGAAGTTGTTTTTTTCAGCAAGAATAGCATATTTTGGAAATAGTGTGAAATGGCAACAATGTTGTGGCAATGTTCAAAATGACTGTTGACTTTGTTCTTTATCAGTGTTGTCATTTACAATGCATTTAATTTGTTATCTATTACCGAATTCATTTAATAGAAACGGTAAACTAATCGTAAATAAAAAACGGTTCACTAGCAAAAAGCGTTCGGCGAGCGAGAAGGTCTCGTTGCGTAAACGCGCCCTTACACAGGTTCACTTGAGTTTTTGGTGGAACAAAGTATGCATCAGTGGAGTGTATATTTATACTGACATCGTCCACCTTCATCAGGGAAAAATGTTCTCAGGAAAAAAACGACATGAAGCTCACATCATGGGTCAATTGAGTTTGCATTATCGGCGTCGTTATGGAAACCACTCATGACACAGACAATTCAAACTCATTCGGACCATAATGCGAGCTTTGTATAGTTTTTCCTGTGAACATTCTCTTCTAATGAAGGTTTTCAGTGTAAGTATACTTCATTGAGAAACACTTTATTATATTGTAAATTCATGTGTACCTGTGTAACATTCATTTTTGTGTTGGTGGGACAACTTTCTTCTTGATATATTCTTAATTATTATCGTTTGCTAATAATTACCCTGAGCACAATATTTTCAAAGGCTAATTGTATAGATTTCCAGATAAAATTTGTAAACTATTTGCCTACAATTTACAAAGTGTGACGTTAATGTATAAAATGTGTCCTAAATACTATAATAGATTCTATGTTTAGTAAAGCATTGGGTTAACATGCTTTGCCAACAACCTGGTTTTGGGAAACTTTAGCCCAATTCTACAGTTAATATCCAGTTTTCTTGCATATACATTTTTACTGATTCTTTGGTTTGTTTTAGGAGGAACATGGGGGACACTTCTCCCAAGGTTTGCATCCTGAGGATGCCTTAAACTATAGAGCGCGCTCCCGATCTCCATCGCCTGCTCGCCCGCGTCATTCGCCGTCACCTCCGCAGCATTTACAGCGAACTCGTTCACCTACGCCAATTGGTCGCGCCGCATCTCCAAGAAGGGGTGGACTCGATATGGCTTTCTCTGATGCTGTCAGTGATGTTGTTGACATCGCAAAACAAGAAGGATGGATTTCCAGAAGCCGACGTGAGTTCAATAAACAAAATTGATTTGCCAGTCAAATTAATTAATATTAAGTTTAGTGGTGAATGTATGATCAATTCATTTTATTTCTGGTTGCACCATATCGGCTATCGGTTATCAACATTTTTTCCTCTCCCATTGTTTTACTCAAGGACGTTGCATTTTAGCACTGGCTAGACAATGGCAAGGGTTGCGTAGGTAAGGGTGGATAGATATTGGAACCTTTTGTAAAAACATGTTACAGATAGCAGCTCAGCCAATGGCAGCTAGGGTACACAAGGGCTAAAGACAATTACCCAATAGAAAGACAGTAAACGGCAGCCACCAGCCAATTACACCTCTTTAACACCGACAAAACGAGCACATGTTATTTTGTGAGATAAAACTATGAGATTTGTCCCTCCATGTTGCTTTTATGACCAAATCATCAGGTTTCCCACGTAATGCAAGTATGGCAGAACTGCATTTAGTAGGCTTAAACCAAATACTAAACAAATACATCACATGAGGCATATTTTGGTTTCCCAGCCATGCACAATGAATCTTTGGTTACCATGGTGACAGAACGATCTGCCAGCATCAGCTTTCTGCCCAAGCACGTTAGGCTAAATCGTCGTTAGTGTTTGAAGCTTGGCTGTCGATGCAACAGCAGGATGTAAAATATTAACTGCGGTACTTAAATTAAATGTAAATAGTTGAGAACAAAGTAATAGTAATTGTTGTAAAACTTAGTAATATTACAAATCATATTCTATTATAAGTCTGGTTGACGTGTTTTGACTGTACTAACGTTCGTCCTACAACAATTGTCAGATTCACGGTGAGTTAAGCTACTTTCAGCAAGTTTGTGATGGATTGTTGGGAAGCAAAACTACTGAGGAGGTGATATTTTCTCGTTTCAAATACCACTCAAACGTAGTTTAAATATTGCTAAATGTTCTCGACCCTTCACTACATTTCGAAGCTTCGGATTGCAACTCGGGGTCGAGATCATTTATCATTAAAACAAACTATGCCTTCCTGACATTACTACTGATGATATTCGACTTAGTTTAGTTTTCATACGTGTGCATAAGGATTGTTTAGTTAACTCAGTAATGCAAACTAAACCAACAAAGAGCTACATATAAATGCAGGCCTAATTATAAGTAGCACTGCCTAGACTAATGTTCAAGAATGAATATTTTCCTTATATGGGCATTTCACTGTTCTAATAGAAATAAATGTATTATTGGTAACTCACACTGTGTGTGCAATCCGTCATTTGTTGCAATTTAAAGATGATTCACTTTGCAACATATGATGGTTCAAACAGAAGTGAGCAATCCAAAATGCATTTTTTTTCTATGAAAGCAGTGAAATGCCCATATAATGAAAACGTCCTTTCTTGAACAAGAGAATAGTAGTGTTGACATATTAATGCAATCACCAAACATATTGTTAATTAATATAAATACCTCAACAAAGCCTTTTCAGTCGGTATGTCATATTTGAATCTTTCAACAGTCAAGCTATCAATTTCCATACAACCGAAACAAACCAAACAGAATGGGAAACATACAACGGGCAACAAGTTGCAAGACTTAATTTTGTAGTCACGTGTAGACCGTACTGGATGGAAAGTTGCGCTGTTTCACGAAACATGGGTTAAATCATTAAACTAACGAAGGACACTGTTAGCCAGCACTAAATTAGTCTATGCAAGTTGCTCATCTCTTAATACTCTTAATGCTACCCCCTTTTTGCATCACTTTCGTATAGGCTGAAACAGCCAGAGTATTGTGCAAAGATACTGGTTTTTTGTCGTTGTATTGTTTTGCTTTACGTGAGGTATGATTTGCTGCTGCCAACTTTTTTTAGCTAGTGCCTACTTTTACCTCCTTAATGATTGTTTTATTTTATCATTGCTTACACAATTACGTTATTTATTTATTTATTTATTTGTTGATTTATGTCTTGCTTTATTTTTATTTTTATGCTTATTTCAATGTAGCCGTGGTCTAAACTGCATGCCAAATGAAACCTGAGGCCTTCCAAACTCACAGGTGCTTTTTTTGTTTGTACACGTCTTTGATTTGTTTTTATTTGAAGCTATTTGTTCAGTTTACTGTTGTAAACCTGCCTCGGTCCTTGTCATAATAATAATAAAATATCACATTTACCGCAATAAGTGGAAAGAATGTAGAAGGGTTACGAACCACTAATACTGTTCCTGGCTAAACCGAAAAAATTATTAAAAAAAAAAGACTTAATAAGTGGACATAAGTAGTTTTTTAAGAAATCTACTTTCCTTTTGTAACTTTGTGCGAAACCCCACAACCGAAGATGCATTAACTGTTTCGCTACTTAGGGCGTTCCAAATTGGCACGACCCGGACAGAAAAAAGAAACGGCGACAGTCACGATTAGAAGGCTAGGCCACAAGTTTCCATGGATGGCCCCAGGTATTAGCCCTAACGAATTCTGCTCAAGATTTAGCAAGCTATATAAGTCTGGCTTTAGAATGATGATTTTAATGTAGGACCTTGTAAGTTGGACGCAAAAACTTTAAAAGCTATCCAAAAATTATAAATGTTGTTATCAAATTAAAATTGTTTTAAAACAGTTGACTACAAAATCATTTGCTAGATAAATCTTTCAACTGGCTTTGACATAAGAATGATATTGTAGTATAAAATATTACCTCAAGGTATGGAAATATTTGATTTATGTTTACCACTCAGATTATTAATGCCAATTAATTATGTTTATTACTGGTTGTTACTGACACCAAGTAATTTTTGTTGGTTATTTTCAACTGCAACATTATTTCCAAGATTGGATCGCTGTGCATGGCATTTCATACTTTTCTTTTGCAATCAAGTAAAAATGTGCATAGGTTCAGCTCACTGCAAAAAGCTAATCAATCTCCGACCAGCCCACATGCATTCCTTCCAGTAGAATTAAAACTTGGCTATGCATGTGTCTTTTTCTAGGGACTCTAATAGTTTACGGGGGAAAAAATGAATTATGAATTAGATAAAAAGAACGGTAATAAACACAAAGCTTTTCGCTCATTATGCTGCCATCAGCAGTGGTGAAATAAACTTGTTTTGTGTTAATGAATCAATACCTAAAAAACATTTCCCAGTCTGATATAAACTAGATATTTATTACTGAACTTGTAGTTCGTTTGTTCATTAATCTATGACATGCAATTTATCCAATGCAAATTGGGCTCATGATTACTAAGGCCGCCCGCACACTGAGCGGCCAGTGGTCGTCGCGGCCTAAAAACATGGCGACGGGCCACACGGCCACGTCCGTTTTTCATTGATAATTCTCGATCACGTGTTGAATAATGAACCCGGAGCAAGTATGGTCGCCCTGTGGCCGCCTGCACGTCGCCCGGGATCCCAGTGGTCACAGCGACAGGCTGGCCGCTGCGGCCAAGTGCGCGTTGCTACATACACCGTAAGCATTCTCGTTGGCCGCAGCGACCTGGCCGCGCAGCTTGGCCATTGTGTGCGTGGTGGCCCTAATTAACCGGATATCAATGCCATGTGTGAATCCATAAAAAAAAACAAGACTTGATGTGGCGCACAGTAAGTAAAATAGAAATGATAATCAAATGAAGACTGGACCAAGTTACAAATATCAGGTAAGGAAATATTAGTACTTAGATGTGCCCACATATTATTATTGAGGCTATGTAATATGCTTGGCCTTTATCATCGTCAAGTTCCAATTGTAGGCAACTCAGCACGTGCACAATACGGCTATGCCATCTGGCGTTAGCACAGCATCTAATAAGTTCATGCTTATTTACTTTTGCTGAATGAAAATTAAAATTGAAAATAAGCATTACCAAAAGTTTTTGTCTACACCAAAACAATTGTGGCATCAGTTGTGGGGGTTGTTGGCCCATAGTCTTTTCCACTATCTTCAAGCTACTGAGTAGTGTCACTGGCTTTCAACCTAGTTGGCCATGTTGTGTTTTTCAAATTTCTGTGCCGTTGCCTCTAGGGTTTCCAACCTGGGTACCCGAAAACACGGATACCCGGACGATTTACAGACCTGAAAACTGTGGGTTTGGCAGAGTCAAAAACCCCGGTTTTTCAGGTTTAATATTGTGATGAAATAGAGGATTAACCACAATATTAAACCCGAAAAACCCAGTTTTTCCAATTTTATTTCCATTATAATTTTCACCTCTATTTTTTGCTCCATTATTTTCACATATCCGTTCCATAGTAATTATGGAGCATTTTAGTTAAAGACAAGTGCGATGCGAGTGAGCTATGCTATGCCTGCATAGCCATCGGCTGGTGCTGAGTCCGCAAGAATGGCTCCTTATTCCCCCATTGCTATAGCAACCAGCATTGTTGCTTCTCTAGCTCATCTGGTGGCTACAGTACGCGAACCTTCAGTCATTGCGGAAGTTGATGCAAGTTAATTGTAAACGAAAGGATTTGTTTAAGAAGTTTAGGAAATTTTCAAAAAGTGTAAAAATTTAATATTAACACTGGCGATAGCCAGTGTTAGTAAGGGTCGACCTAGGACCTCTGTGTTAAACTCTCAACTTTGAGTGCTTATAACTCCGTCAAAAGTAAACATATTTAAACCAAATTTGGAATCTAGCTTTGACTAGTAAAGGCCTGTCTGCAGTCCAAAAAATGTGAAATTCGGTCCAGCCAAATCCGAGATGCAGACAGGGGCCAAATAGACAACTTCTTGTTCAGCTTCTTCTTGTTGTTGTTGTTCTGGGGATACTTTCGTCTGTCCTCTCTACAGGTCAAACCATTTGTCCTATAAAGCTGGTTCTCAGCTCATTTTACAGGTATTGCTCTGTAGATGTGCCCTTTTCATAAGGCCTTTTCTAATTGGTCAAGTGGTTCAGGGGTTACGGAGCTCTAAACCACCAGTTTGATTGTTTTACATTGTTTTAAACATTGTTATTATGCAACAATACCAATTAGCAAACTCCAGCTGCGAGACATAGACTGAAGATTAAAGGATTTGTTTCTATTGTTACCATTGGCGATAGCCAGACTAGTAAGGGTCAGCCTAGGGTCTCTTGTGTTAAACTATCAGCTTTGACCGTCAACTGCACTGTTTTACAGTTTAGCTGCAATTCTAAAAGTAACACGAATTAATGAACAAAAACGGAACGTTAAATGTTTAGAGTAAGGATCTAAAAGTCAAAACCTAGAAGGAACACGGACAAGCTTTGACAGTCAGGGTCTAGGTGTAAAATTTGTCAGTAAGAGGCTGGAAAGCATTAGACCCTTACTACCCAGTGGTCAGCAATAAATACATTTTCACGAAAAACTGGAAATCATCCTACAATGACCCATGTGATGATCAAGTGGTAGTATGGTTATACGTTTCCTGCTTTGCTTTACGTTGAAAATTATTTTTCAATTTAGTAACATGCCAGCATATTCGTAGCAGACAGCATTATGGTAATTCTCTACCATAACTCTACGAAATATAATAAAAATTCGAAAGCATCAAAAGACAAAATGCCAAACTTCACAAGAAAATTGTGTTATTAAAGTTCCAAACAATATTCTAAGAACAAAGAAAACCTGCTACAACCGTTCATACACACGTTCAGTCCGAAGAGACTAGAACTAATCTAACCACCGGGTAGTAAGGGTCTAATGCTTTCCAGCCTCTTACTGACAAATTTTACACTGACTGTCAAAGCTTGTCCGTGTTCCTTCTAGGTTTTGACTTTTAGATCCTTACTCTAAACATTTAACGTTCCGTTTTTGTTCATTAATTACTAGTTTACTTCAATTTTTTTAATGTAATATTAGCAGTTTTGCGAGGTGAGACAAAAACTCGCGTTGCATCTTGTTAGATTTTGTGTAAAACCCGAAAACCCGGAGTTGGTATTTCGGGACGGGTATGGAAACCCAAGTGCTTCCTCTTGCCTGCATCAGTCTGTTGTGGCGATAGTGGCTCCATTTCTTCTCCCTTGCCAACACAAGAGGAAAAAGTAAGGGAGCCACTTCTTTTGGTAATACGTGTTTTCCATAGGCAGTTTTACTTTGAACGATATTAGACACTGTTCGACAAAAATTACTCACTAATCCAAAGTCAAACAAAAACACAGATCCATTTTTGCAAATTTTTAACGGACTGAGTGCCTAGTGAAATTTTCGACAAAATCAATCTGTAAGTGTTCGTCGAAAATTTGCAAAAGCGGCTCTGCATTTTTGTTGTTTGACTTTGAATTAGTGAGAAATTTTATCCAACAATGCAGATTATCAATTTTAATTAGCACAGCATACTAAATTAAGGGCTCCTTTCAATAATTAGCAACACGCATTCCTGTTTTTATTTTCTCCCCATTTTATTTTGTTGGTTATTTGTAAGATTATTTCTTCAAATAGCTATGATAGCAACAAACCTTTACTTTTCGCACCGTTCTTTTTATTTTTCTCAGCCGTGTTTTTTCCTTATGAAAACCTTTTTTAAACAGCTACACAAAAAGTAATTACAGAATTGAGGTTATCCGGTAATGATGTCTGTTTGCATTCATAACAATTTTTCAGACAAGATTACAATTAAAACATGAAGCAATTATGACATAGTAACAAAAATAATACCTGTACTGTATGCTCCAATAATAGTATTTTTCATGCTCATGTTATGTTAATTACGTTGCTGTCCAAGTTTTTTTTTTATTATATTACACATTTCTAAAATGCTTTCACTTGCTCTCCACAGCCCGTTTCCGAAGTCCTATGAGGAGGCCCTCAGATGTCAAGCGTGCCGTATCGCCGGGCCGGAGTCGTAGCAGCAGCCCTGACGCCCGGTTTACTTCGACCCGACTGGACGCTCGTTCTCGCAGCCCTAGTCCTAATCCGACGCCCACTCGCAGCGAATATTACGGAACATCGCAACTGGCGCATCGATCACGCAGTCCCTCACCGTCGCGACTCACTCCGACCCATCCTCGCACTGCTCGTGGTCGACGTCTACCCCCGACCCCCAACAAACCATCCACCCTCAACTTACAAGTTCGGCTGCCCGAGCCACGAATCAACTTCCCTGTGGTGTCACGCTCACCAACTGTTCCCCAGATGGCCAAGTCACCGGGGAGCATCAACTTTCCAAAGTTGAACGCCTCTCCGACGCACGTGCCCCGCCTACAGATGCCTCCCTGCCCTCCTGGTTGGAGGAACTCACCCAATGCGTCTCCTGCACCAGGCCCACATTTAGTGGTTCACACACCCCTCGGTAATCCCGGCTTACCACGGACGCGGGAACCTTACCCTTCCTATCCCGGCCCTCAGCCCCCCGCACGGCACGAGGAACCGCTCAGCTTCGAAACAGCTGTTTCCCTTGGGCGGGGAGGCCGCCAGTTACCGTCCCCCCTGCCCAATGGCTATAAGCCAGGTCAGCGGGGCCGTGAGCCGTCTGCCCCTCACCGCGGCAAAGACCTGGGACCACGCCACAGTGACTCTGACGAAGACGACTGGTGCTAGCTGTTCCGTTGTGGCAAGGACAGCATTGTGATCGGTTGCTCCACTGTGATATGTTCCCCAATTCCCTGCGTGCCAGCCAAATGAGCGAGCAGTGGTCACTGGAAGCGTCTATTCATGGTGCTCACTTCTCCATCCAGCGGCCACGGCTGAGCCGACAACGGAGTTCATCGGGACTAACAACTGGGGCAATAAGTCCCCTTCGATTCTCATTTTTGATCATGCATTCTCCTTACCTGACCTGTAATTGAGCAAAGTATGGAACTTAACGGCTTGATTTTCTACTTGTTCGTGTCCACATACAATCTCAAATTTTATCAGATTTTAAATATTACGTACTTCTGTAGAATAGAATTATTCTTTGAAGGTTTATGAGAGATTTCTTTTAAGGTTTTGGAGGTTTTACCATAATTTTGATGCCAGGCCAGATTTTCGTGCTCTTCTTCCCTCCTGAAGAAGGGCTCTTTTCATTGATCCCTTTGGACACTTAGTAATCAGGCATTCTTTATGGTTTTCCAGTACTCAATTTAGCTTTAATTTTTAGTATTTCTGCAGACTCAGACATTAGAAGAAAAAAAAAGAAATGTAGTTGTCCGTGTCATGGGGATGTGAAATTGTGTGAATACGTTGCTGGATCAGGTTTGGCTTGTACATAATTATAGGAAGAAAAAAAAAAGGAGCCACGAACTCTATGGATTATTTTATATTCGCTTTCTCCTGGTCTGTCCGATTTCTGCATGAACTCAAAGTGTTTTTTGGGGGCAAGTACTACTGTTAGAATCGTGGGGAAAATTCCTACATGAGTTAGTCATTGGGTGAAATATCTTCTCAATCTACTAGCATTTACATAATAATTTGGATTTTAGTTATAATTTCATTTGAATGGTGACTTTGGTTTTAATGTTATTATTTGTTTTATTATTCTGTAATTTTAACAAATTCCATAGCGACACCCATTCGTTTTTCCAAGTAAAGGAATGATGTACGCTGCTGAAATGTGTTGCAGTTTGTTGCTGTGCATCCAATCTTTGGTTTAATAATTGTTTGGTACTTTTAAACCGCCAAACGAGTTAAGCTTGTTCTATTATGCCAAGTGGTAAAATTGTGGGTGGGGTGGGGGGAGGGTAGATCCCAACTTTGCAACTTATTCCATTTGGAAAATTGGTTCCTCTTTTCCAGCAGTTTTTCTTAATCCTATTTGCAGTCACCCTTTACAACAATAGAAGTAAGAAATTATCAATTTAAAAGTTGCCAAGTTGGATATAGTCAGTAGTTGCCTGAATATTATGTTAGTATGGATTTCACCCAACAAAAACAGTGATTATTTACATCATTTAATAATCGTCCCAATGCATTTTAAGAGGGTTGTATCATTCCGTGGACGAAATGAAAAACACGTAACGTAAAATCAGCTAACTACCCCACTGCGTTGTTTATAAACTTTAAATTTGTGTTAATATTTTCAAGATGAACCTAGTTAATGAATCGAGGGTGAAATATCGATTATTAAATAAACTTAATATTTAAAGTTTTGTTGGGCGAAATCCACACTAAGAGTGGTACCCTAAAGTGCTACAGGGTGTTATTTCTGCTGAATGTAATGCTTTGATGCAACTTCTAGCACCACCAATGAAGTGAAATTATCGGAATCTGCTTTGTAAATAAAACCTTTTCTGCCTCACCAAATGTAAAGCATGAAATGAAAAATAACGACATGAAATGCAATGGAGTGAGTTATTAACCATATATTTGAATGTATTTTGAGTAATGTTGGTCGCAGTGCAAGGTGCAATTCTGCATTATTAACATATATTTCAAAAGTCTCTTCGGCCGCTAAAAATTAATTAAGTGGTTCTCAGGAGTGGTACTAAAAAAAATTGATGCGAGCGGGCAGTGAAATTTTTTTTACTTTTTATTAGGGATGTGCCGGTGTAGCTTTTTCGCCGATGTACCGATACCGATTACTGTCAAAAAGGAATGCCGATAACTGCTGGTACACTAAATAATGATTATTTTGCCAAAAATGAAAGTGTGATACAGTTTCTGCTGCCGATGTACTGCAAGAAAAAAAATTTGTATTTAATGTAACTTCATAAAAATATTAAAGAAAATTAAAAAAATTCTAATACAAAGCTTTTTTCCTTGCAGCCATTTTCCCCAGAACTTACCCTACAAAAAAAGTACATGCAGCCAAACATTTTCTGCACAATTGTAAAGATTTAAAAATTTAATATGAGAAAATGTTGATATTAATTAATCAACAGACGAGCACTTTATGATATATTAGTTCTAAAATACCAGCCAGCATCAGTTTTTCTTATCTGTTTGCAAGCCACGTTTGTTGAAAAATGTAAGTTAAATGGTTTTTTATATATATATATAACGTCAGAACGGGTGGAGCTAATGTCTTCTGGTTTGCGCCATTGGAAAGCTGGCGAAAAAAAGGGTTAAAATGGTGTATTTGAACGTCAAAATCGGCCAATATTTAGCGAAGTTATCGTCGTTTGCGTATATATCGAAAAAAGTGTGGCTTATATGTGATCCAATATGGTATATCGGTACATCAGAGGTGTACATCGGCGGTACCGATATATCGGAATTGCCTCCGATAGCTGGCAATACCGATATGAATCCGATAATCAGCACATCCCTACTTTTTATTCATGATATTTCAGATGCAGGCGATGGGTTTTTTTTTTTTTTTTTTTTTTTTTACTAAACAAAACCACATCAGTTGCTTACTTTTTGTTGTCGAGTACAATATCGATGTTTTAATGACAAGATCAGCACTAATATTCATTCATTAGATCCTAGTTTTTAGTTGTGACACGCCTCTGAACGATTTTTAGATTCATTTCTAGGCGATCATGTGATTGAAGCAAAGGCCTCATGGTCATCTACTTCGGTAATGTTTGGTGAAAGTGCTGATGCGTGATTGGTACTTTATTTTTATAAACAATGTCATAAAAAAAACGTTTCATGCGCTAAGAAAAAAAAAACCCATGTATGCGCTCTTGAGACCCACTTGATTAATTTTTAGTGGCCTTACCGAAATCGTGGGATTTAATCACGGATGGGTGATACTGCAATTTAACCACGATACGCAGCCCGAGCAATAGGGTTACTGCAGTGCTTTTAGTTTCTATGATTACCGCAGAAAACCGTAGTTCTCTGAAATTATATTACAATTTAAGCGAAATGTGTAACGGTTAATAAAAATTAGAACTCTTACCACATTTCACCAGTATTTGAAATAAACAAGCTGACTGTATTTTTAATGAATCACTGGATTGCTATTATAAATAACAAAAAGGCATTCGATTGTTTTAGAACACTTCTTTTAAAACAGATGTGAAGATCCAGAAAGCAAATGTTTAGGCCTGTAGTTATAGCATTTCATGAGTCTGGCACATAGTTAAACCAGGCCCACTGACTAATTGTACTGGGAAATTCAACAACTTTATTGCAATAACAGTAAATATTGCAGGGCAGTATATCGTGGCAATTGTAGGGTTGAAGTTTCGTTATCGCCTAAGTCTAGATCTAACAAGGATGAAAATTATATCTACAAAATTGTTGTAAACAATTCCAAGCCACCATACCTTCTGATTGGGAGAATCTCGAAACTATGGTTTTGCAGGACTGCACCAAACGACAACAGTAAGTGGTGATTTTGATCCCTTATCCAGCTCCACTTTGCTTAAAGACTCATTGTCACCGAATGAAAGTTTGCAGAATCCAGCGCCATATAGCGCGTGCAGCAGGTGAAGAAATTGCACAAAGACATTTCTTTTATTTTTTTAAACAAACAAGTCCGATGCTTGTTTGAATAGTGAGTAATACCTCAGAGCACTTGAGTCATTGGCCATTAAAATCTTCTCTCAAAGGCACTTTTTATGATGGAATTGATAAATGCACCCCGACTTGGCGGCTCCGCTGGACGAGTGGAGCCTACCCGGAGATTATGTTATATAGATCAGTGGTTGGAGCGGCCATCGTTGTTGTTTTGCTCTAACGAACGCAACATGTGATGTTTTTAATTTCCAACGTTTTCATTAACAACTTCTGATGGAACGGATTAGTAACTTATGGGGAACGGACTTTTCCCCGAAAATGCAAGAAACAATGTTGATTGATTTCTTCTGTGGTGGTATTGTGTTAATTTTTTCATCATCAAGTGAGTGATAATTTGGTACGTTTTCAATCCTCATGTACCTGGGAGCAAGCTGTACAGGTTAACGATATCATGGCCACTAGATGGCACCACGGTAGATTCTTCAGATTTTCTGTTGGTGACAATGTGCCTTTAATTATCCTTTCGTTTTGTGCATGAAAAACTTATTTATTTTATGGTGCCAATGTAAAGGGGTAATGTTTAATGAAATGTTTAAAAATTAGTTGCACCATCTGCATGTGAGCTGATGAACTAAGCCCATTTAAACATCAAAGAAGGTGATTTTCACTTGCTACAATGACAAGTGAAAATCACCTTAATCACAAGTGAACAATAATTGTTCTTCTTGTATTAACACGTAAATGTAAGAAGAACAATGGAAATCCGTTGCAGACAGGATCTTCTCCAATAAAAAGAAAGAATTTGAGATTTACGGTACCAATTTTAATACCATTTCTTGTCAGTAGATGTTGCTAAACTGGACGGAAAGCCAAATCAGCTCGAGCAGTGGTAAATAGTATATTCAAATGCAAACCTATTTCTATTGACTTTTGGACTTAAATATAAGATTGCCTGAGCAGGAATTGAACCCCTAGACCTTTGAGACCAATTCACCCTTTGTAACAAAGGTGGGGGGGGGGGCGCGGGCAATCATCCTCGCCTTAGTAACACAGGACACTGAAGTTGCTGAGGATGAAGTTAAATGCATCCTGGTCAATATCAACAGCAGATCTGTTCCAGGCCTAGAAGTTATCCTCCACCCAGTGATTCTCAAAGAGTCTGCCTCTGCACTCTTGTTTGCCATTAACAGCACGTTTCCAGAAGTCAATTTGTCAGGGCAAAGTGACCTACTCAATGGAATACTGGTCATAAAGGAGGATCCTAGACTAACCCATCCAACTATAGTCCATTAGCCTAACGAGCATTCAACGCAAAGTTCTCGAAAAAATCATCCACAAATAAATTCTAAAATTTCTTGCTGACAATGACAAACTTCACCGTAACCAATTCGGAATCCTTGGGAGGTCGACAACCCATAATTTAATACATTATCTGGATGAGAGAAAGAGACAGATGGGCATTTATTTAACGTTGGTGAAATACAAAAGAAGAAAAAACACTGTGTAAGACATGGTAGCCTTTTCAAATCCAACAAGCAAAATACCTATTAAGCAATCAGTGGCAAACGTACATTTGTACGTAAATTTAAAAATAATTAGCAAAGTGAGAAAAAAATTAAAAATCTTGAAAGGGCAGTATTTACAAAACACACTAAGTTTAGAGAAAAAAATATTTAAAAATCAAATCGTAATAGGTATGAATAAAAGCATTAAATAAAGAAAAGTGTAGACACAAAAAGGGAAGTAAAAATAGGACGACAAGGACAACGAAACAGGACAGGAGTGACACAACGTGACAATGGGGCAGGAAAGAAAGGAAACTGAACTAAATTGGGCAATGTCGATGGATGCTTTGGCAAGATAGTAATTGTGAAGCTTTTTCTTGAAAGAAGTAAAAGAACGTTTGTATTATTTAACACAGTGGATTGATGAGGGCCTCCAAGTCGACACTGTTTTTTTTTTGTTTTTTCATCTCGCAAAGGCGTTACGATACCATTCCTCACAACAAATTTATCAACTACCTGGCTGACGAGGGCAGATACCAGCTATGCTCAGTCAAGGGAGTTCTGTCAGACCATTTGCCAGTACGTAGCGGAATTCTTCAGGGAAGTGTGTTGGGTCAACTGTTATTTATCATGTTCATCTAATCACTTTCCACGGGGATTTCTGTTGACCACGGCATTTTTATGGACGGCAGTAAACTTTCTGCACCTTTTAACACACCTGATGCTCTCCTCCAAGAAGCATTCACCATGTTATAAACTGGGTGGAGGACATGAACATGGAGTCTATATGAAAACAAGTGTGTATCCTTAGATCAGGCAACCAATGTCTTCCACAGTATACAACATTGGTTCTAATAAGCTGCTACAAGATAAGTCTTAAATAAACATAAATCGCTGGAAATAATACTAAGGAAAATTGGAAATTAAGCCAACAGCGAAAATCATACACTAGAAATAACGTAGTTCAGTAAGCCACCTTTATGCTCTTACGTTTCGCCGGAGTGGCATGACCCGGATTCGAACCAGCTACCCAGTTCGCCTCCAGATCACTTGCATAGCGCCTTAGTCGCTATGGCCACATCCTCAACTGGCATAAAGATGACTCACTGAACCCGTTATTAAGGTCACAACCGTGACCAGGGCTCCATTCGACCTAAGGCGACTAAGGCGCTATGCAAGTGATCTGGGGGCGAACTGGGTAGCTGGTTCGAATCCAGGTCATGCCACTCCGACAAAACGTAAGAGCATAAAGGTGGCTTACTGAACTACGTTATTTCTAGTGTATGATTTTCGCTGTTGGCTTAATTTCCAATTTTCCTTACAAGATAAGTCTTCACAGAAGGGTCTTGGCATCATTCTTGATGGTAATCTTTTCTTTTCTACGCATGTCCAATCTGTTGCAGCCAAGGCATACGCTGTGTTAGCTGCAGTTCGAAATACTTTTGATAAGGTTCAAGCAAAGATCTTCCTTCAACTGTACTCTAGTCTTGTTAGAAGCATCATCGAATATGCAAACCAAGCGTGGTGGTGGATCAGACTGGAACGCGACAAGGACAAATTGGAAAGACTCCAGAGACGGGCTACAAAGTGGGCCTTTGCTTTAACCAATCTGCTGTACAGTGAACACTTACGACGACTCAGACTTCCCCCACTGGTTTGACGTTCTTGCGGAGATCTTATCTTTGCATGTAAGACTATTAACTCTAATAACCCACCTGAGAAATCTTGGCTCGTTCTCACTGATGGTCTTAAGAATAGAAACCACGGAGCTGAGGTTGTGAAACAACTTGTTGGACATCATTATGACAAGAGTCATTGCTTTCAGGGTTTGGAGTCTGTGGAATAACACTAAAGTGGTGACACCCCCTTTGGTTCTCACATTCAAAAACCATCTTGATATCGTGTTACTTTCCCTCATACCACCCTATGACTATTAAATTGGCAGGAAGGAATACTCAACGTCATAAACCAGTAGGCTTTCTGTCGAATTTTCATTCAAATTCAATTCAGTTCAAAAGGCAATGGAAAAAGGTGTTAATCTGAATTTATTTACTGGATGTCGCCGTCAGCAAAGTGTCAAACCGAACTGCATTTTTCAGGTGTTATGTTTTTGCTTTTTTTGACCAAATGTCTGTTGCTTTTACGTATACTGAATTAAAAATATACACATACAATCATTTAATACATCTTGTTAACAACGGCAGCTAGTGACAAGATATAGTACTAAAATTTGGAAATCTCAAAGTCTTTCTTTTGAATTGTACAAAATGCGGTACACAACGGATGTTAATTGTTCTTTTTTTATTTGAGTTAAAAACAAAAGGCATATTATTGTAGAGAGTGTAAAGCTTGTATAGGACACTACTCCGTTCCGTTTCGCCCCGCTCTGATGGCAACGGATGATCCCGCGCACATCGCTGTCGTTGCTAACCGTGTCATTCGGGCTCCGCTGAGCTTTTAAATATGATCGCGCCCAAATTGGCAATGCAAATGATGACGGACCTGTAGCGACCTTAAGTAGGTAATTAAATAAAAAGTCGTAGTAAATTAGGTATTCATTTTTTACGCTCGGGCTCGATGACATTTAAGTCCGAAAGGCAATAGGTTCGCAGCTGTATTTAGTAGGGGAAAGGAGTTGTGCGCAGGAGCGTGACGGAAGACAACGGTTGTCGACTGACGACTGGTGCGTACATTTCTCCGTTGCGATTAGTTTTTGACTGAAAGGATTCTATCAAACGGGTCGTAACGGAACGAGACGGAGCAGTATACACGGCTTCTCTAATTTACATGGTGTTAATCCAAACAGAAATTTGACGGCCTGAGACGTGATGTGGCGAAACGGGATGGAGTAGTGTGCTTCAAGGTTAAATCACCTTATTTGCCCATTGAAAAGGCCGTGTTTTCACAGTTTAACGATTTGATCGTGGGTATAGAGTGCCACTTCTTCTTCAGACGGTTCATTAAATATTATCTCTTTGCCCTAAAGCTATAAAATTAAGTTTCATGTACATGAAAGGAAAGACAAGTAAAAACCAGTAGTTGATTTTACACATATTTTGTGCTCGTATTTCGTACGGATATACAAGGTATACGAGGCTGACAAACTCTGCACACACGTTTCAGAACTTGCAGTTCAAAGCCATCTAAATCGCTGATCTGAAAATCACACGAGTTTTGACTAGGGGTGGCACGATAATTCGATAATATCGCGATAAAAATTTTCCTTGATTATCGTACCGCACTTGTTCCGATTTATCGAATTAACCCCAAAGTTTAAATTGGCATATTTCAGAAACCGTAGTAGCAAGAAACGAGCGGTTTGTGGCATTGCGTGCGGAATTACAAGGCTCATCAACCAAGTGTGCAATACTAGCCACTTTAGCTGATTGGAGACTTAGTTTAACGCAAACAATATTTAAGCACCAATAGCATCATAACTGCTAAATTGTTTCTACATGATCAGAAATTAATGGAGAATGGCAGGCAAGTGCATTTTCTTGTCTACTGCAGCCAAATGGCGAGTACTACACAATTCACATTCGTGAATGTTGCACTCTAGGCTTCAGCCAAGGTTTTTTTTTTAATTAACAAAATCAAAATGGTTATTCCAACCTCAAAATTTGTTTTGTAGAGACATTATCGATTGTCGCGATAATTTTTAAGAGTTTATCGGGGTAAAACATTTTTTATCGTGCCATTCCTAGTTTTGACAATCTACGAAGATTAAATGAAAGCAGTGTTATGTACACAGGGAAACAAGGTGGCAGTGCCTTTTACAAAATGCCCTCTCTCTTGTTTGCTTTGGCAACAATCTTTTTATATGTCTTTCACAGAAACCAAGCAAGTGATGTCTGCAAAAACCTCTTGAAGTAATGAATTTTATCAATTTTTTCCAAAGCCACACATAATTTTAAAAATGTTCATCGGGCACACCTTTTGGGGGAAATAAATGGTACAAAAAAATGTTACGGAAAAAATATTTTCATGAGGAGGTTTCTGACTGGTGTGCGGTGCTTGCGACAGGGTTCCCACACAACCCCCAAGATACCAGGGAAATTCGGGATTTTATTTTGGTCAGAGGAAACCTGGGAAAGTGAGTGAGGTCAAGAAACAACATCAGGAGATTTAAGTACGGAAGATATCGAACAGATACCTCTACGCTTGAGTTCTGAGTCTCAAAATACAACAACCACAAGTTTTTATTGCTGAAGCAGGCTTTTCATAATAAGTAACAATCGGCAATAGCTTTTTTACCGTTTCCGGTTTGTAACCTTTTACAAGCCTGACACGTGGTCAAATACACCTCCGTTGTAGCAATTGAAGTTCACGCAATGTAGTCATGAACTATGGTTTTTAGTTAATGTATACTACTGTTTGCTTTGATATTTTGTCATCAGATGTCGGAGAAAAACTCAATTTTTCGTTTGGAAAACTTAGGATAGTCAGGGGTCATTAATAAGCGATTTTTGTGGGAACCCTGCTGCGAAACAGCGAAACTTTGTGTGGCCTAATTGTGAATGCTTAAGAATTTCTACTCCCAAAACTCATTGCGCCTTTTTGCGAAAATTGTGCCCCTTCCTCTTCTTTGGTCTGTAATATAATAATAATAATAGTATATAATGTAACAGTTTTATTACCGAAACCAAATGGTAGAAGGAAACAGGAAGGGATAAAACATTATCCTCTAATACCATCTCCTAGTAATTTTAAGCAAGATTTACAGTTCCTAGACCCAGTGGACTGCGTCATCGTAAGTATTAGTGAATAAAAGTTAAAGCACAGATAGATCAAATACGATCAAAAACACTTTAAAAACATGGAAAGATCAACTTTTTTGAGATCCCGTTTTAACTGATGAAGACTATGCGACATCACCAACTAAAATACCAAGGAGTTCCGTGGCTGTACTTCCACGGTTTTGAGAAGAACTACTTATCATTTTTATTTTTGCGACGGTAAGTTTAAATGGGTGTCCTCTGGTATGTTCATTACCTTGGAAACAGAAATCTGTCTGCATCAACTAGTCCGTGTAGAATGGAGAAAGTAAGGCATAGATCTGCTTGCAAATCGTCTCAGTTCCAAAGAGGGTAACCTCAACCATCTTAACCGCTGTTTGTATGGAACGTTATCAGAAACCGGGAAGAAATTTAGTAAAGGTTCTCTGGACTGATTCAACTACTTTAATATCTTTCACTACGTGTGGACAACAGACCTGACTGGCGTAATCGACAATAGGTCGAAGATAAACATTAAACGGCCTTACCTAGGTATCGATAGCTCCAGACACAAAACAGCGTCTGATCATATGACCAATCTGCTTAGCTCTGAAGGCAATCTGACAATGTTTTGAAAATTTGAGATCAGAAATTGGGTTTATTGGGGGTTGAACCTGTGATGACCAACTGCATAGACAATTTAAGGCTAATTGAAGAGAGCAATGATCGTCAAGGTTTTTACAATGTTATAAAGCTTTACGTAGTTCACAAATTTTGGCAATCAGACTGTACTAATTTCAACGTGTAAATCGGAGACAACAGCACAAACAATAGTGGACCTAAAATTGAGCCCTGAGGAACACCGCTGGTGGCTGGTGACTAACTAATACAGCATACACTTACTTTATGCACTTTAATTCCCAATCCTCCACTCTCTTCAATAAAGAAATAGTTTTATTATTTTTCATTTTCCGACCCCCCAAAAAAATCCTTTTTGTCATCTATTGCCTTATTTGGGAAAAAAAAAGTAGCAGCGAAGCAATTCCAGCCCCCCCCCCCCCCCTCCCTTTGTCATATTCCTTACTTGGGAAAAAGTAGGAAGGAACAACCAAAAACACTACAGGTTCTTCACTTAACCACTACGTTATCAGTCTGTTAAGCGTCATTGTAACTCGCAAACTTGGTTGAGACACATGCAATTTAGCTCCTCACGCGTCGTGTAAACTTTTTTAAATGACCGCCACTGGAATTACACGCATGGTACCACTTTCACATGAAGAGTTGCGGCTTCATGCCTCCAGTTCCATGGCATGACTAACATTGCAGCAATATTGCCTCAGGCTACAATGGCTTCATTCACCCATGAAGACCTTACAAGTTTGGAGGGGGCAAAGTTCACCAATGTGATCAAATTTGAAAATGTCAACACATGTGGAGGGGGGGGGGAAGTGTACTGTCCATTTGTACTGTCCCTATTTTCACTGACCAGCACAATATTAGTAGCCAGTTTGGTCAATGAAGCTGGCAAATCTTGTCAGACCACGTTACAAGTCATCGCTTAGTGAAGCAGGATAGCTGGTGGTAAAGTGTCTCTGCACTGCTCTGGATTAATCTATTGGTTATGTCGCGTAAGTTGTGACCCTTCCAGCTGAAACGTCCTTAGGGATCTAGGGTTCTTCCAAGGTTTTGTTCCTCCCACAAGCTAGGACAGGGGTGGCGAACCTACGGCACGCGTGCCAAGCGAGACCTTTTCCTTTGGTACGCGAAAATATTTGTTAAATTGCAAACTGATCACTACGGTTTGTCTATCGTTCCAACAAGCAACCAACAATCGCGTAACTATATCTCCGCATAACAGCCAAGCTCTGTCTCTGTCTCTCTCTCTCTCTCTCTTTTGTGTCCCTGCCTCCATTCAAAGAATGGAATCAACCCAGCTCTCTGTCCCTGCCTCCGCTCAAAGAATGGAATCAACCCAGTCCACGCGTGCGTCGATGCTTGAAAGAAGCGAAAGAGCCTTGTGGGGAACTTCGGAATTGAAACCAACGTGTTGCTGCTAATAATGAGTCTTTCGACTGCATTACTAGGTATCCCTGTCGGCGCCCACTTGGTGCGAAGTTTGAGTTGCAAGCATGGCGTCTCGTCAGCCCCAAAAGCAGAGTTGATAGCAGACCATTTAAAAGTGAATGGACAGAAAAATTTGGTGTAGCAGAAAGTGGGGATCGAACAGTTTGTGTTATTCGCAGAGAGTCTGTAGTTTGTAGAACTTCGAGTGTGAAAAGACATTTTGAAAAATGTCATTCTGACTTTCCGACCAATCCACAAGAAAAAAAGTACGTACCGATAAAGCCATAAAACAGCATAGCAGTGAAACTAATGTGTTTAAATCATTTTTTGGAGGTGACAACCGTTTGCTGAAAAGTAGTTTTCAATTATCTTTGTGTATTGCGAAGCACAGTAAGCCATTCTCGGACGGTGAGTACGTTAAAGAAGCAATGCTCGCTGCTACAGATAGTTTATTCGAGGATTTCGCTAATAAAGCTAAAATTAAACGGCGCATCTTGGACATGCCATTGTCACGAAATACAGTAAAAGATCATATATTGCTAATGTGTGGCGATGTTACAGATCAGTTGACAGAGGATCTTCAACAATGCCCATGTTTTGCAATTGCAGTTGACGAAAGTAATGATGTGAACGATACATCACGAGTTGCAGTTACCGTGAGATATACAACTAACAAAGGTATTAATGAAGTGTGTGGTATTTTGGCGCTGCACGGACAAACAACTGGAGAACTTGTGTTTAATGCAGTTAAAAATATGTTCGACGAAAAAAAAATTGATATACAAAATATTGTATCTGTTACGACAGACGGCTGCCCGTCAATGAAAGGAATTCGGAAGGGCTTCATTGCATTGTTGGAAGACGCATTAAAACGGAAAGTTT
This sequence comes from Lithobius niger, assembly GCA_023313725.1. NCBI lineage: Eukaryota > Metazoa > Arthropoda > Chilopoda > Lithobiomorpha > Lithobiidae > Lithobius > Lithobius niger. The sequence goes on along the minus strand of JAHWFP010050978.1, from coordinate 6,248 downwards.
TACAATTTCACTGTATAATTCACCAGCAAGCTTTGTGCTCCAAGGCTGGCTGTGAGGAACTGCGCGACGTTATGGCAGTGGTAACCAAAATTGTAAACTTCATTCGTGCACGTGGGCTTAATCATCGTCAATTTAGATCACTTTTGGATGAACTCAATTGTCAGTATGGTGACGTGATAACTTACAATAATGTTCGTTGGTTGAGTCGGGGTGCTGTCCTCGGACGATTTGTAAGTTGTCTTGGAGAAATCCGTTTATTCCTGAACGAAAAAGAAAAGGAATTTCCAAGTACAACAGATCGCTAATGGTTACTAAACTTAATGTATTTGACTGACATAACAGCACACCTAAATCAGCTTAACTTGAAAATGCAAGGCCAAGGTCAGACAGCTAGCCAGCTATATCAGCATGTGAAATCATTCGAAAAAAAAATAGTTGTGTACGAAAAAGACATTATCACTTACAAATGTGCTTACTTCCCTCATGTCAAGCAGTTTTGGAAAAAATCTGACGAATATGAATGAGGTGATAAAAATGCTGAAAGCCAGATTTTAGCTGCCTACTTGGCCTCATTAAAAGAAGAATTTGTCAGTCGTTTTCAACAATTCCGTGACATGGACAAAACGTTTCAGTTTCTTATTCATCCAGATGATGTGAACTTTAATCAGTTAGTGTTGGAGAGTTTTCAACAATTAAAGCTGGACAACTTGGAAATGGAGATGATAGAATTCAGCGAAAACGAAACTTGGACAAAGACATTTCAAGATTTAAATGCAGAGTTGAAAGCACTGGAACAAAAAAAAGCAGAACTTGCTAAAACTCACAAGTGGGCTGAATTAAAATCATTGGCGAAAACTGATCAACTGATTTTTCATTGTTGGAATGAACTGCCCTGCACTTTTGTTGCCATGAAAAGCTTGGCATGCGCATTGTTAGTGACATTTGGCTCAAGCTATTACTGCGAACAAGTTTACTCCCATATGAACTCGATTCATTCAAACACCCGGAATAGTTTGTTGGAAGAAAACAGTGAAGCGTGCATAAAAATGAAGTTAACGAATTATAACCCACGAATTGAAAAACTGGCATCAGGAAAACAGCAGCAGAAATCGCACTGATGAGGAGTGGCACGCTACAGCATTTTGGTAAGACATTTTTTTTTTTTGGCACCCAATCAGTAAAAGGTTCGCCACCCCTGAGCTAGGACGTGAGGTTTGCTGCCGAGACCAAATCTTTCAACCAAATCTTTGCCAAGGAGATTTCACTAGCATGATTCATTTCAACAATTATGCAACGAAATGGCAAGACGCCTATTAGACCCCCATGGACTGTTAAAATTAATTCGATAAAAAAGGGGGTGGGCTATAACAAACTTATAATTCATTTTTAGAATCAACTTGTCTAGGAATGGTGTTCAGTGTGGTGTGGTTACGCGCCAACAACACTGCGCGAGATAGACGGTACTGTAAGTCCACATTTACCTATAATATGACGAACGGAATATTAGAAAGGAGATGATATAATTTTAAAATATACGACTGCCCAGAGGGAGTGGATGGGAATAGTTGGGCGAATGAACCACAACACACAGTCTTTTTACACGGTAACGATAGTCTTCTCTGGTTTATTTTGGGATAAACACTTTCGACACACTAGTGGCTTTACAGAATGGGTACTAATTTAGTCCATGGCGACACTAAGACAAAAAAAAAATCGACGGCACTTGATTTGCGGAAACAGTTTTTGAAACATTATTCTCGGTTGCAATTGATAATATATTTATCTACGGCACGACGCCGTGAAACTTTAAAAGATGCGTAGAATTCAGGGCTCCCAGCCAACTTCAATGGATAAAAAAAGAGAAATATAGGAATTTTTTGGTTAAAACATAGTAGCTTTATCGGGGAAAACCAAACATAATTTATAGGAGGTTTATAGGAATTATTAGCCTGAATGCACTGGGAGAGAGTCCTATTGTATTATAGGGCAACAATGTTTTTAGTTGTCCCACAATACAACGAGAAGATAAAAATCACTTTTAAGTGTATACAATACTGTGGGTACATGGTTTACTTGTCCGTATTTGTCCGCTCGACCAATTCATGTTTCGTTTTCCTACCATGCTGCAGATCCAACGGAGGGGGATCGATGTTCTAACACACCACAAACGGGGCAATATTCCAGTACGGAGCAGAAAAATATAAAAAAATATAGGAACATTTTTCCTATATATTTCATGATTTATAGGAGCTTTACAGGAATCAAACAAAAATGAGGAATTATAGGACATAGCCTTGAAAATGCTAAGCAGCGCTTATATATAGGAACGTTGTGCATGTGATACGTTTTTTGGCATAATATTGTCCCAAAATATACACGGGGAGACTTACACGATTCATTCTTTACTTTTGGAATATCAGCCATGGTTACTGAATGGACGAGGCAGAGGAGGAGGAAGTTTTAAGCGTAACAATGCTAACACTGAACACCCCAAACCAACAACAATGGCATCACAGTGTACAACACAACAATAAGCCGCAATTCAATAGCCAAAGCGCCCGTTACTCTGAAGAATTTTGGAAAGCATCAAATTCCATGGGATGGGGAGCAGAGATTGGGGGGGGGAGATATTCAGACCAAACAATGGGGGAATGTGGGGGGGGGGGCCAGGGGTACCCAGAGAGGCTGCGGGGGGGAAAATCAGGCCACTCAATTGGGGAATATGGGGGTGCAGGGGAGTTCGATGGGGGACCGAGGGGGGGGGGGGGGTAGCGGCCCTTTTCAATTCATGTTGCCTAATTACGATCTACAACACTTTAAAGGCGCCTTTTCATCTTTTTAACCTCTTACATGCAGCATCGTAGAATCTTCGACCAATATAAAGAAAATAGCGGTGTAAATTAAAATTGGTGCATGGACTGGACGGTAAAGTCGGGCTGAATTAGTTTGCGAGATGGGTTTGGGTGAAGGATGGCTCAGTGATAGAACGAAATTACTATTGAAAGAGGAGTTGCCATTGATGTTAATTTTTATTGGTTCAGTTCTAAGATGTTTGGGCTCGCCTGACATGACATTATCCCTGCCAATAACAATACTAATGGGATGAGGGTGATTATAGTGAAAGATTTGGGGCCATGAATGGTTAAATTTGGGCAGTTGGAGGATTAATGGTGGACAATTTCTAGTATTGGGTCGAAAGTGGACTTACTTGGTCACAGGAAAGAACAGAATAAGGGTTGGGGATTTTACTATATTGTTATCCTACCACTGAGCTATTACATTGTTAGCTAGGCATTGTATCTTATATTATAAGTTATACAAGTGTTACATTGTTGTTAACAATTGCTCATGACAGTGCAGTGTACAGAGAGTTGTTGGAGGGAAAAGGCAAACTGAGAAAGAGGTCTGCCAGGCAAGGTCGATTGAGTCAAAGGAGCGTAAGGCCACCAAGAGTGCTGGCAGCAGCACTGATCCAGCAGTGCTGACGAGTGTCCGTTAACCATGGCAGATCAATCCCTACATTGGAACAACACTATTCGCAGCATGCAGTGCCGCAATTTTCATAACTAAAACGAGATCATGTGACCCACATCAGCCAATTGAATGACGGAAAATTTTGACATGGATGCTGGCAACGCTATCGAAATGATGAACAGGCGCCTTTAAGGTCAGAAATTGTGAAAACCCTTAGTTTTTGTTTTTAGGCAGGGGGCGGGGGTTGGCCGCAGCTTTACCAGAGCTGTTAATAGGCGATGTACGTTAATTGCTGCTCGGCTATCCTCAGCTTGATAGCTCCCAATACGTAAATGATACAAAACCTGCACAGGAAAAGGAAGTAGGAGTGATAATTTTTTGGTTAGATTTAAGGGCGTGCACTTGCAAGCTGCTGCAATGACATTTCCAGTGGACACCAGATGAGCAAACGCTAAGAGGAAAGTAACTGGAAGTTACCAAGTGTGTATTTGATCTCCCCAGTTCGTAGGTAAGTCCATACTCACCCTAAATCTAAATTCAGTAGCTTTTTTAAACTTCCGAAATTAGGGAAACAAGTAATAATAGGCCTATAATAAAAGTTTGTTGCAAATTTGCAACAGGCTTGGAATGGACCCTCAACGCCACTGACATGCAGCCTAAGCGAAAAAGAAAAGCATTAAAATAACAGTTAAAAGCTTCTGTGTGCACCACACGTTCCTAGTGATTCTGGGGTGGAAAAATATTTTTCACAGGATTGAATCATTTTAAGGGTGTAAATCGAGAAATATTTTGGTAAAATTCGAAATTCCTCAAAAGATTTGTGTGAGGTATTGCTACATCTCAGAACTCGAACACCGTGTAATATCCTTTACTATACCGAGTCGATGAAATGAAGTGCAAGTGGTATAAGACCTACTCTTACCCTTAAACCTTGAATATTTCACGTTAAAATAGGGATAGTGGTACCTTACCTACTAAATACAAAATTCAATCATATAGACTGAAAGAAAAAAAAAAACTTTCAGTGGCAAATGTTGAGTCATTTGGGCACCGGGCAGTTTTAATCTAAACCCGAAATTCAAGATGGCGTCCAAATATGACGACCAGAAAATAGTTCTCTGCTTCTAGCGTCCTAAACCGTTGATCCGATTGAAAATGAACCGGTTACCAATTATGTTTAGAAATAAATTTCCTTCAAAAAATGTTCTATGCTATTTTTCGTCAAATTCGTCAATTAATTTCTATTAGACCATTATGTATGATATACACGTAACAGCGCATACGTGTATTGCAATTCCTGACCTTAAACAGCTGCAATGTTAGTTCTAATTAGCTCTACTGACATAATTGGGCTGAAAGAGTATAATTTGGCGCTCCCTCCCACTGCTTTCTGTGGTGTACAGTTAAAGGTCTGTTTCACCCTTTTCTGCTCACCTGCTGGGAAACGTGATGTTCCAACTTTCAGCAGAAATTCCCTAATCCATTTTCACAGATTGTGTCCTTAGATCGCAGCACTCACATGTTGATAGATCGCAGCACTCACATGTTGATAAGTGCATCTGGCCAAACGCCACTAGAGCGAGCCTACAGCTTGCACCAAACATGCTACGTAGAGCTGGCCTCGCACTGCCATCCGGCATGCGGGTAGAGTTCCCCACTGGGGTTCTCCCACATTTCAAACGAACTACGGCAGTAGTCCACATGTCGCTACGCTCGGCGACCAGACGCCGAGAGTATCGTACTCTTATCCTGCGCCTCCAAGGAATATACCATTCCGTTGTGATCGTGCTACACGCCTTCTTGTTCTACCTCACACAGTAGTCGGCTAGCTGACCCTTTAAGCTCAACTAATCTAAACAGTGTGCCCGCTACCGAGCTGAACAATCACTTGAAACTAAGATAATTCACGTCAGTCACATGAAAATACCTTTTCAGAACTGCCCCTTAAATTAGTTTCCGTCCGTGTGTTCCATAGCCTGTTTTGAATCGATTCCTTCCGGTCAACCAAAGCTCCGTCATGTACACACAGGTGCTTCCCTGCATAGCCGATCTGCGGTTTTCGCCTAGATCGCTCTGCATGAAAGCCTTCAGCAATTACCCTATTTTCGGTTTCTTCTTGTTCAACGAAACAAAATTGGTTTCTTACTGGATCGCCACCGCACATATTCCTGCGTGCACGATTTGAGAAATCTGCATGCAACGTAGATGAGGATGCGATCTTCGTTTGTACGACATAATAATAAAAAAAAACAAAGTGCTTTCTTTTTATTTGCGACAAACGGGTCAAAATGCGGCACCCTGCGGCTTTAGTTCACTTTCTGTTTTAACTAAAACCAAGGCACTGATGGGCTGGCAGACGAACTGTAAATCAAATAGGCAACTCTGCATTAATTTTTGAGATATTTATTCTTATCACAACTTCAGACGGCGATAACTTGGCAGAAGTCCTTGCTAAGTTTTGTTTTATGCAGCGTTTGTTGATGTTTCTGCTTTACATAAGAAACGTTTTAAATCCTGGCAGTGATGTTGTGTTTTGTTATATTAATATATCAGTAATTTTCTACCCTCCTAAATAACCAGTTACGAGTTGCTCCACGCTGAAACCCCTTCTGAGCGGCACTGTCTAACGGAAGAACTATAAGAAGTATTGCAAACAAAAACGTCAAGTGAGCCGTAAAAAAGGGGTTACATGATTGAATTTACACTTGTTAAAATGAACACGGATAAAAATTGATGATTTATGAATGAAATAATCAAATGTACAATTGAAAAAA
>JAHWFP010050977.1:117372-144781 GCA_023313725.1 Lithobius niger | reverse complement strand
TTCAACAAATGACACTAACTCAATCAAACTAACTTATTCAAATAGTTCTAGATTACACTCAATTGTTACTTTTAGTTTCAATAAGTAATCAATAATTCGTTTCTTGTCGTAAGTTCGTCATTATTGGCTCTTAATTCAATTACATGGCTCAAAACCCCATATTGCTTAAAATGTGTAAATGACTTACCGTCGCAGTTGTCTAGGCTGGTTCTGGCACCTCGTCGTCGTGCAGTGTTGGCCTCGGAACTCAATGAACCTTGTTTCGATAGATGGGTTTTAAGTGGCTAACTAACAACATTTAAACTGAAATGGACTCAAAGAATGACATAACGTTGAATTTACTTTTGTTTAACGGAAATTACTCGCACTAACAGTTCACGCAATACCAAAAGTTCCATGGAACTTTTGGTATTGCGTGAACTGTTAGTATGAGTAAAATAGACTACTCTACTACTGTGTACTACAAACTAGAGAGAAATTGCTTAATTGCATGGCCAACATCGACGTCCGGTTACTAGGCATCTCCTACTGGCAAGTGGGTGGAACCCCCATGGGATATTCCCGGTCTCCTTACCTCACAGAGATCGTACTTCAAGGACTGGATCAGTGGTTCACAGCCACCCCACCCTCAATGTCTGGGTTAGATATGTGGATGACACGTTTGCAACTGGGAGGGAGGAAGTGCTGGCTGAAGTTGAGAAAACTGAATGCATGGATCCACGACCTGCAATTTACATTGGAAGACCAGGTCGACGGTCATCTACCCTTCCTAGACACAGTGACTAGGAGAGGTAACAAGAACCTCAAGTGGGAGACTTACGTTACGCCCACCCAAACAGAGGGGCATTGAGTTCTGGTGGTCATCCCTGAAAGCCCAACTCTTGGGGATTACGAGAGGTTAAATGATGCGTGTCAGGATTAGAGTCGTGAAAGTGAAAGATGGAGCGGTGTGGTTCAACAAGACAAAAGAAAAATTCCTGAAGCTATGATTCCTGACCATTAATGAACTCGTTAACAAGGCAAGGTCATGGAATAATCCCCTATGTAAGAAAGAGCCAACTAGGAAGGAGTCGGAGCAACCACCAGCCGAAGTGGTCGCTTATGTAGGGAGAAGATAAAAAGAGCACTCGGAGCACTGCAGTGTTACTTTCGGAAGCCATTGAACATGAGGAAGATGCGAGCAGAAAAGCTCTTAGAGGGGATGCGAGGAGAGCCAAATCATGCATCCTTACAGAGTGTAGAGCAAGAAATGCCCCAAATGCAAGCCCTTCCGCTGGAGGCCCTCATGGAGAACGAACACTGGTATGAGACAAGAGCGAAGACCAGCGGCGTAACTACAATGAGGCAGAGGAGGCAGCCGCCTCCGGGCCCACCAATTTTGGGGGCCCCGTCACTGGCCCCAATTTAAAATTTGTTTATAACCCCAAAATATGACAAAGTAAGTTACTGTTATAGTTTCACGAAAAAAAGTTGTCTTGTGTTGCAAAAAATTATTTGTTTTATTTTCTTTTATGAAAGGGGGGGGGGGCTCCATTGGGCTGTTCCGTTATGTGGCAAAAACTGCAACTTTTTTTTATGAAGAGTCTCCATTGGGCTCTCGCCTGTATGGTAAAAACGGCATATTTTATGAAGGGGGAGAGGTGGCTTCTCCAGTGCACCGTAAACACAACATTTTTTTGAGGGGAGGGGACGCCCTCTGCTGGGCTCATGCTTTGTGTGGCATAACTGCATTTCTTATTTAATGAAAAGGGCCCTCCACTGGCCTCTCTTGTATGTAAATAACTATGGCGAAACGAATACGGTTTCAGCAAGCGAAATAGCAGAATCGTCTGCTTGTTTGGGGCTCCATTCTACTGAATAGCTGACACCCGGGCCTAGTACAATTTTTACCAATTGATCATTTAATATCAATTAGCTCTCACCCACAAAGGGCGAAACAGTCTGTCTAGAGATCTTTGTGGGTGAGAGCTAATTGATATTAAATGTAAATAACTATATTTTTTTATAATGGGGGGGGGGGGGGGGGGGTGCTTCCTCTCCACAGCAGCCTCCGGGCCCTAATTTTGAAGTTACGCCTCTGGCGAAGACGGGTATAGAGGAGGCAAAGAGGGTACCCAGGCAACTTGAACCAGTACTAGTCCAGATAAGGACAGCAGAAGAGAAGGGTGCAGCAAAAATTATTGAAAATGTGACCTCCACCACTGTAGCGTTCTATTGAATCCCCTGCAAGGATTGCCCGTAAAGCTACGTAGGTGAGACGAAAAGGCGGATGTGCCAATGAGCGAAAAAACACATAGAAGCCACCATAGATGGATACCATCACAGAGTGCCGCAGCCTTGCACTGCAAAAAGACAAAACGGGCTGACTGGACTAACACCGAAGTCGGGCTCCAGTCCAATTCCAGCAGGGGTTGCCAAGAAAGAAGTGTACCCCTCATGAATGTGTAAAAATCCGTGTACCAGCACAACGGAAGAATTGTGACGCCGAAACCTGACCAACAAACCTTCCTGCAGCTGGCAAAAAAAAATCCCCCCCCCCCCCCCAGCTACTGAAACAGGACCACGCGGCCAGCAGCAGTTACCAAGAGCATTGGTCAGACAGTGAGCTTGGGAGCGAACTGGAGGCCAAGGCTGACTGAGAAGTAGTGGGAAATTCAAATGTTACGGAAGTGTAAGAGATGGTAGAAAGAGGAGGTGGACTTTTTGTGCAAGTCTATTGACTAGGTCTGAAGGAGGTTATTCGTAGAACGAGAAATGAGATTTTATGACTTGAAGCTTGGATGGAGTTTGGCAAAGTATATTATACTGTTAGTACTTTTTCTGTGTTAAGTTTCAAGTTTGTCCCTTATTGACTACAGTGGTCCACCATACAGCCCACCAACACAAAATTGGAAAGCTTTTATTTCTTCTTGCCGAGAGGAAAATGTATACCATCTGTGAATTTTGCATTCATTGAGCCAATGGATGTGTTTCCCAGAGATTTTTCAGTGTCTTTTAACCGCCAGCTGCGTAACCCATTGCGCTTGTGCGACACATTCCTCTTCTATGAAAGCTCTCATCATTCCTTTTCCTCCAAGAGTGTCTCGACGCCACTCTGTTTCCCGACCTTTCGCCATTGGAAAACGAATTTCCTACCAGGAACCATGGAAGAAAACCCCAGTGACAAGGCAGCTGTCGGCCTTCCTTGCCACCGACTGTGCCGGTCGTTCACTCGGATGCTACTGCCGCTGCTTGTGACCTGCCTCAAGAGCTTTCGCTCCCCAAGGCTCATCTCCCCATGTTGGATCCACACCTTCCAGATGATCTCGCCGACTATGAAGATGATTCAACGCTCCTGGCCGGTCAGAAGATGCCACCGCTCTCTCTCACCGAGCTTGAAATTAAACTACGTGCAGCGAAAGACTACTACAAGCTTGCTAAGCAGAACTACAAACGAGAGTCGGCGATTCTCCTTCAGAGGCGCTCTGCCGACATCTCTGCTAGACCTTTCGTCTTCCTCGTCATGACAGTTGAGTCGCCAGTCTGTCACCCGGAGTGAAGTTAACCAGCTCGTCAATCAAGCCGTCAAAAAGTTTGACCGTCGTTCTTATTTCCAGCCTGCTTCCGTCACCCCGTCTGTTCAACAAGGGCACACCAACGAATGGGTGGCAACAACCTTCAGGAGGGTAGCCGTAAACGATCGTCACACTCTTCCCGTCATGGGCCAAAAAGGCCACATGTCTCGACCGTCGACCCTCCACTGCTTGCCCCGCCGAACGATGATGCAATCCCTGACTCTGCGTCGGCCCTTCATCGGCAGCTTCTGTCTGTTCATTTTGTTTCCTCCATTACAAAAGCTCCACGAAAGTAGATTTGCTTCCCAGACGACGCGGACAATGATGATCCTTCAATTCCCTTGGCCGATCTCTTGTAGATGGTTGAAGCCACTGCTTGCTCTACAAACTGTTCATTTCTTTTGACGCACCTGTCCGTGGACTTAAGGCAGATCTTGGATTTGGCCTCCGAGATCGAGACGCCAAATACCGCAACTTCCTTGGCCAATCGACGACCCTTTTGACCTGCCTGCTTTGCAACGAGGGCTCCATTCTTGGCAGAGGTGAACTCCTCGAATTTGATGACAGAGAATCTGGCTTCTTTCGCTCCTCTGGAGATGGTGCGGCCAACGCCCACAATTTTGACACCTACACCGAGTCTGAATTCTTAAACGCCATGGTCAAACTGGATTTTGGTACCGCAGTTTTGATCCCAACTGAAATTCCAACTCGCATCCTTTATGAAAATGATAAATGTCTACGGCTCGGCCTGCGTGCTGCCTCCCAGGCGGATGATCTGAACACGGCAGTGAATGCGCTCTGTGAGAAACTTTCGACCGACTCCACACCCACTCAAGTCAAGGAGTTTTCGTCTTTGATTTCTGAACTCTTTCAGAAAACATGCTTCGCTACCTACCGTGCATTGAATTGGACCACCCAATTCAACACATTACTGCTTCGGGACATCGCCCTCAACACGGCACCTAACCTAAACGACTTAACAAAATTTCGCTTACGAAACTTACCTATCCACGAGACAGAAACCTTTTTGTGACCTGATCCCAACGCTTGCCGCCCACCTTGACGTCTCCTGCTTGCTGAAGCCGAACCAGAGCCAATCTCATCACCGACCATACAACGAGCCACCCAGGCCGACACAAACCCATTTCAGCGGTAACAACTGGCCAAAGCCTGGAAATTCTTAGTTCGACAATGACCGTGCCGAAAGCAACCAGACCATTCACTCCACGCAGCCCTTTCGGAATAGCCAGTCCTCTCGCTCCAAGCGACTTTTCGCGAAAGGACAAGGCAAGCGATCGACCATCCCGGACCGGTGGAGCCGCTACTCTTTTCCTGGAAGGAAGGGCTCTTCCCGCAAGGGTCAATGACGCCATTCCACTCTTCCAATATTATTCCATTAGGGGCCAAACTACAGCATTACCTAACAGCTTGGAAAGAATTAACATCATGCCAGCAAATCCTCTCCATCATTCAATATGTGATTTCGGCCAACCTGCTCTCACAAACCACCTCTTGCTCCCTCCCCTCCTTGGCAGTTCGCCCTCCGTTGGAACCCAACACTTGCAGCGGAAATTCAAGAACTCCTCAGCGAAAAAGCAATTCGAGAATGTCACGATCCAGGACTAGGGTTTTACAGCTCCCATGAAATCCGGAAGCTATCGTCTGATTTTCAACCTCAAACCTCTCAATCAACTCATGGAAAACGACCACTTTCAAATGGAAACGCTAGACGCCTTTCTTTTTAGCAAAACGACTGAACCATCTCCATAGACTTGGAAGATGCCTACTTCCACGTACCACTCCATGCGTCAGTCAGGAATCTCTTCCGTTTCATGTTCAACAACAAGGTCTTTGAGTTTCTATGCCTCCCAGTCGGACTCAACGCGGCACCCAGGAGTTTCACACTCAACTTATAGCCTGTCCTGGTGAAATTACACCACCAAGGAATCCATAGAAGCGCTTACCTGGATGACTGGTTGTTGAACGACCAAGACCCACATGCACTGGGAAACAACAGGAAACAAACAGTCAATCTATTCAACCACCTTGGCTTCAGAATAAATCAAGCAAAGTCAAGACTCGACCCTACCCACGTTTTCGTCTTCCTGGGGGTTCAATTCAATCTAAGATCTGAACTGTGATGCTTTCCATGGAAAGGATGGAAGACCTCATCTGCCATTCCAGCCATTTTCTGCAACAACCCGTTCATTCGCTCAGGGAACTAAACTCCCTCATTGTAAAATTGGACTACATGGCAACGCTTGCCCCTTGCGGAAGATGGATGGTCAGACCTCTTCATCACCACCTTTATCAACAAATGGGGCTCTCACCTGGGCCAGCATGTTCGACAACAACTCCTCGAACAAGACTTTCCACTGGAAACTCTCCTTTGGTGGTCAGCCTATTCAAACACAGTCTCAATCTGTACCCCTCCACGAACCCCTTCCAAACTTAGTACTCCTCAGAGATGCCTCCATGGAAGGCAAGGCTGGTGAGCCCACGTTGGCTAAATGGAAATTTCTGGACAATGGTTCCCACAAGACCAGGAACACATCAACAATCCGGAATTGAAAGCCGTATTAAACGCCCTCCTTCACTTCCAGGACCAAGCCAAGAATCGAGTCGCCAAGTTCAAGCATACAACACGACAGCGATCGGCTACATCCAGAAATAAGGAGGAACGAGATCCGCTCACTCCACGAAATAACCTCGTCATCTTCAAACTCAGCATAAAACTCAACACAACTCTTCTCCTACTCCATATCCTAGGAAGTAGAAATGTGATTGCAAACTCTCTCTCTCACCAGAAACTTCCTACAGGAGAATGGACGCTCAAGAAATATATCTGCGAATATCTCTTCAACATCTGGGGAACTCCAATGATCGACCTATTCGCCACGAGGCACAATACCATACTTCATCAGCCCAGTCCCAGACGACCTTGCCACGGCAGCAGATGCTCTGTCTTTCCCTTGGCAGAATCTCTATGCGTACCTATTCCCACCATTCAAGCTGTTCCCACAGGTCCTAGAGAAGATATCAAAGATATCAAAGATATTTCTGCTCCTCGCCCCGAATTGACTAGCAGCAGCGTGGTTCCCTTATCTTCTATGCCTCATCGTCGACACTCAAGAAGCCTTCCATTAATACAGGGTATCCCCTATCACAACAAAACGAAACCAAACTCCACCCAAACACCAGCGCACTAAACCTTCACAGGTGGCTACTATCATTAAACTCCTTAAGGCAGGAATTCATGAAGATGAGGCATCAAGAATTGCCAGCAAGGCCATCAGAGGCTCAACAAATCGAATCTACCACAGCCATTGGTCAAAGTAGTTTCATTGGTGTGATAGAGGGAAAATCAATCCGATCGACCGCACTCTTCTTGACCTGTTGAAGTTTCAACATATTCTTCAAAGAAGAATTCAAAGGATCAATCATTATTGTTTATCATTTTATCGTTCGGCCCTCAACACAGTCTTCAAAGCAGCTGGAAACAACAAGCTTGTTGAAAACCACCATGTTTCCTGTTTCCACCCTCATCAATACTTTTGAAATTGAACGACCAACAACCCGACGCATGTCTCCTGACTGGGACTTAAGCATCGTATTGCAAGCATTCCAAAACTCTCCGAACGAACTTCTCCAAAATTGTTCGATTCACATTCTCACCCACAAGACAGCCTTTCTGCTAACGCTTGCAGCAAGCCTCAGAAGCAGCGAAATTCAAGCCTTATCAGCATACTCGGCTTTCTGCATCTTCACACCCAACAACTCATCCGACTCCTTGACACCAAGAGCTGACTTTTGAGCAAAAACTCAAAAACCATCTGAACCCTCAAAACCAATCGTCATTCCGGCCTTAACGCAAATTATCAGCAATGAACCCGGACGTCGTCCTTGTCCTGTACGGACACTATACTACTATCTCGCAAGGACTGAAAACAACGAGCAGTAAAAGCAGAAACCAACTCTTCCTTCCATTCAAGAAAAGCTTTGTTGAGACATCAGTAGCCATGATAGCACAATGGATCAAAGAAACAATTCACATTGCATATGAAGACCAAACATCAACTGCACTGACAGCAACATTCGCGTAACGGCACACGAGTTCAGGGCAATCTTGACTTATGTGGGCACACCACAACTACATCCCGATTGAAGACCTCCTGACTGCAGCATCCTGGCGAAGCACTTCCATCTTCACATCCCACTACGTAAGAGAGATGACGAAGCAAGCCAGCGGACTACATCGTCGGGGCGGGGGGGGATGAGGCACTTTCAGGTGAGTATATTAGGATAAGTAAAAATGAACTTTTAGGGTTAAATTCCGCTTTTAACTGCTATCCAAAAATATTCACCTGTAATTTTAGCTGACTTTGTCCCACCGGATGAGGAAAGTCGAACCCAAGCGTGTTGCGTACTCTCGCCTAGAATTAACGTCATAACCATCAAAAGGTACCTCACGTTACCATTACCGCTCACCTGACCACCTCGACTTTGATGTTTAGGGGTTTCGGGTGGGTCATCACAGCTTAGGGAGGTGCTTGCCAGCCACCATCAGGTCCATTTTCCTGGTTCGTTCACCTGCCACTTACAGGACTTGTTAAGTAATGGATGATGAACATGTCCGACAATAACCACTATAATCGCCGATTGCCGGTTTTTAAGATGAACATGTTTTTCGTCTCCACTTAATAGCATCTAGAATCTCTTCGAGTGGTGTTCCCACAGCAAACGCCCACAGAGAGGCAATTGCTCAATGTTCAAGGGCTCGTGAAGACTGAGATGCTGTCAAGTCGTTGGCTTCATAAGTAGTAAGATAATACCGATTCTACATCGCTATACAGTCATTTTCAGCAATCTGGACTACGACCAAAAAAAATCTAAATAATCACTAAATATCAGAAAAAAGTTGAAAAAATATGGTAAAAATTCCAAAAGATAGGAAAAAGTTCTCTAATAGTAACGAAAAATCAATAAATATTCCAAAATTTAAAAAAAAAGTGATAAGGAGTGATAATGACCACCTCTTAAGTAGTGATATAACGCTGCAATGCCAATCCAAATTTTCAAAGAATATGTATTTCTCCATTTCCCCAAATCCTTAAATATTAGACGAAAAATTTTAGTCCACAAATTCTGCAATAATCCTTTATTCAAAAATACCACAGTCTTTAATTCCACTACAAAGTTCTGGTCGGTTATTTTGTTCATTACCTTAAAATCCAAATCGGTATCCATTCGCACATGTCTATCAGTCTTTGAGTTAGTCGTCGATTTAGTTAAGCCAACCGGATATTTATACTTCATCTGTAATTCACATAGTGTCCTTGTTGATGTATTTTGAAGTTTCTGATAGCATTCAGTTTTTTTCATTGTCTCCACTTGCTTAGGGAAAAATTGTGTAGTGGCCCCAGTCAAGTGTTTTAATACCGTCTTCTAGACCATACCTTTTATTATCACAAGGACTAAGTGTTTTCTTATTAACTTCTACAGTATATACTAGACCGGGAGCCCAGCGAGATTTGTATTACATCTCGAGTACAAAAGGTTCGAATGCGAGAATGTTGTTAGTCTATTGGAGATCCACTATCAGCGATTCTTAAGTTTCCAAATTGGTGCATAATATACCCTTAAAATCAGTTTATATTACATTTTAGGGTACATCACCTAGGCTAGTGCCAAACATTCTTTTCCGCTCTGTAATTATACAATTCAAATTCTTAAATGGCGCAATTGGTTCAAAAGCTATTTAAGGGTGCCCCAAAGGGGGTGCTTCGGTGACGTTTTAATCACATCTTGAGTACATCAATCAAACTTTGTGTAAGAGTTTCGTTAGGCCTCACAGACCACGGACCACAAGTTCTTAAGTAATCTATCTGGTGCGAAAGCCATTTAAAACTCCTCAACTCCTCCTTTTATACCCCCAGCCATTCTCCTTTCCCCCCAACAAAGTGCGGAAAAAACGTTTTTTTTTGTTTTTCTGTAACTCCTTAACCGTCAACAAATCAAAAGCATAATGTGAAGCAAAAACGTTCAGCACACAATTCTGGAATGGGAAAGTTGTATACTAGTACCGTACAGGAAAAATAGGGTTTGAAAAATGCATTAATTTGGCCAGAGTTGAAACTTGCAGGATAACTTCATTTTATCACCAGATTAAAGAATCAAAAAAGTCCCTAGTAATTCTGGGGGTGGAACAGTGTTTTTCAGAGGATTGTATCGTTTGGGGTGTAAATTGAGAAAAAATTTGGTAAAAATAAAAATTGCTGAAAAGATTTGTATGAGGTATTGTTACATCTCAGCACTCGAACACCGTGTAATATCCTATACTACCGAGTCGATGAAGAAGCGCACGACCTACTTTTACCCTTAAAATTTGAATATTTCACATTAA
Source organism: Lithobius niger (assembly GCA_023313725.1). Taxonomy (NCBI): domain Eukaryota; kingdom Metazoa; phylum Arthropoda; class Chilopoda; order Lithobiomorpha; family Lithobiidae; genus Lithobius; species Lithobius niger. The sequence continues at coordinate 134,824 of JAHWFP010050977.1, read as the reverse complement.
AATAGGGAAAGTGGTACCTTACCTGCTAAATGCAAAATTCAGTCATATATACTGAAAGAAAAAACCCATAAAATAACTTAGATGAAATATGAAGACGTATATTTTCCTACAAGGGAAATAAAAAAAAATATTTTAATTAGGAGCTAAGCTACCGCAGTTTATCTACATGTAGCACTGTAATTTTCGCGTCATTTTATGACAAGGCCCATGTTTAAATTCCTGCAGTACCCGTTCTAATGCTGATAGATGGATGCGATTAGGCTTAGATGAAAGATTAGGATGTATATTTTCATCACGGGAATTATAATGATTTATATTAATTAAGAACTACTACGGTTGTTTATGTGTACATTCAGTGTTGTGATTTTACCTCAAGTTCTATCTTTAAACTGCTGCAGTTTCCGGTAGGATGCTGGTAATCGGATGTTATTAGACTTTGATGAAAGATGAAGATATGTATTTTCCAACAGGGGTAATTAAAACAATTTATTTTAATTAGGATAGCTACTGCAGTAGTTTAAAGATGGAACTTTTCCTAAAACGATGCAATAATCACAGCTCTACAACGTAGTAATCTGCCGTAGCTTAGATCTTAATTAAAATAAATCGTTTTAATTACTATTGGAAGATATATATCTTCACCTTTAACCCAAGTCTAATCACACTCATTTATCTTAATTAGAACAGTTACTACAGCAGTTAAAAGAACTTGTCATGAAACAACAACAAAACTCACAGTGCTACCACGTAGATAAACTGCCATAGCTTAAATCCCAATTACGATAAATCGTTTTAATTACCCTTATTGTAAAATATACACCTTCATCTTTCATCTAAGCCTAATTACATTTATTAATTTTAATTATAACGACTACTACAGCAGTTTAAAGATGGAACTTGTCGTAAAATGACGCAAAAAGTACAGCGCTACAATGTATAAAAACTATTGTAGCTTTGCGTCTAATTAATTTAAATTATTATAATTACTCTTGTTAGAAAATATACACCTTTATCTTTCATCTAAGCCTAATTACATCTACCTATCTTAATTAGTATGTCTACTGTAGTAGTTTAAAAGATAGAGCTTGAGGTAAAGCCAGACACAAAAATTACAGTGCTGCAACCTAGATAAACTGCCGTAGCTTAGCGCCTTATTAATATAAATCATTATAATTACCTTTGTTGGAAAAGATCTTCATCTTCATCTTTCATATAAGCCTGGTCAGATCTGTATATCTTTATTAGAACAGCCATTTGCAGCAGTTTAAAGATGGAACTTGTCGTACAAAATGACACTAAAAACACAGTGCTGCAATGTCGAAAAACTTCCATAGCTTAGCTTATAATTAACATAAATCGATTTAATTACACTTGTTAGAAAACATACATCTTCATCTTTCATTTAAGTCCAATTATGTCAGTGGATCTTAATTAGAACCGACATTGCATCTGTTTAAAGTCAGGAATTATAATTCACATATGCGCTGTTATGTGTTTATCATACATAACAGTCTAATAGAAATTAATTAAAGAATTTGGATTAATTTTGAGGAAAATAAGCATAGAAAATTTGTTGAAAGAACTTAATTTATTTCTAAACATAATTGGTAACCAGTTTATTTTCAATGGGATGAATGGTTTAGGACGCTAGAAGCAGAAAATTATTTTTTGGTCGCCATATTTGGATGCCATCTTGACAGCCCGAAATGGACATGCTTAGGCTTTTGTAAAAGGTGGGGATCTATTCTATCCAGAAATTCTAAGCTAAATTGTTTATCTTAGATATAAATACAAATATGAGCATTGCAATGGCACTTCGAAATTGAAACTAGCCGCTACACTAATTACAGCTACACCTTAAAGTGGGCGTAGGACGGTCCCTATCTAAGTGAAACAATTTCGGTTAGGATTGATGTAAATCCGTACTTTTCAGAAAAGTCTAGGCATATCTATTTAGGGCTGGGAGAGGGTTTACAACAGCACTTTGAATTCGAAAATCAACATAAGTTTTTGCCACTACGCCATTATTTCCTCATCTTTAAATGAGCGTAGGACGGTCCCTACCCAAGCTAAACAAATTCGATAGGGCTTGATGGAAAGAGTAGATCTCCACCTTTCAGAAAAGGCTAATCATGTCCATTTCAGACTATTAAAGGGCTCACAACAGTACTTTGAATTCGAAAATCAACATACGTTTTCGCCGCAACGCCATTATTTCCTCATCTTTAAATAAGCCTAGGATTGTCCCTATCTAAGTTAAACAGCTTCTATTAAGATTGATAGAATGAATAGATCCCCAACTTTCAGAAAAGCCTAAGCATGCCCATTTCGGGCTATTAGAGTGTTCACAACAGCACGCTGAATTAGAAAATCAACATACGCTTTCGACGCTACGCCATTATCTCTTCATCTTTAAATGAGCGTAGGACGGTCCCTACCTAAGTTAACCAGTTTCGATTAGGATTGATGGAAAGAATAGAGCCCCACATTTCAGAAAAGCCTCATCATGTCCATTTCGGGCTATTATTGGGCTTGCAAGAGCACTTTGAACACGAAAATCCCGCCAACAGGCAATTGAAAAAAAGGAGCTTTCGCGCAAATTAAAGGTGATATATACTTTAAATACGATTTTGGGGGTCAAGGGTTGCTTTTACGTAAAAGACGTATACTACTTTCCCGGTCCAGCATTGTGTGCTGTACGATTTTGCTTCACATTATGCTTTTGATTCTGTTGACGGTTAATGAGTTACAGTCAAAAAACCGTTTTCCCCACTTTGTCGGGGGGGGGGGGGGGGGAATAAAAGTTTGTGTCCAGGGATTTTTAGACTTTTCTACTCGTACTAACTGAAACCACATGGGCACATTGGTTGCCAGATGTGAAATAAATTGGCATTTTTTACAGCTTCCCCACCCCACTATGTGATTAAAACGTCACCGGAGCGGCCTCTTTGAGGCGTTCTTAAATGGCTTTCGTACCAGATGGATTACTTAAGAACTTGTGATCCGTAGTCTGTGATGACTAACGAAACTGTTACACAAAGTTTGATTGATGAACTCAAGATGTGATTAAAACGTCACCGGAGCACCCCCTTTGGGGCGCTCTTAAATGGCTTTTGCACCAATTGCGCCATTTAAGAATATCGACATTGACAAATGCATTCATATTGGCTTGCGCGATCCATCCCAAGCAGATGTCTTGGACACGGCAGTCAACACCCTGCGTAAAAAACTGTCTTTCAACCCTCCTCAAGAGGAAATCAAGGAACTTTCAAATTTCAGTCCACAACTGTTCCAGAAAATAGGCTTCGCAACTTATCATTCCTTAAACTGGCTCACACGTGCATTGTTTAACAACACTCTCCTTACACGTTACATTGCACTCACCACAACTTCAAACTTGAATTTTTCAACGAAACATGAATTATGGAATCTACCCCTTCATGAGTCTGAGGCCTGTTCCATGGCCAAATCTCTAATCTGGCACCCCACCTTGATGTTTCAAAGAAACCAAAACCATCAAAAAGCCCTGGGACATCAAAGTACTTTCCGAGACCCAATCAAAACAAGACAAACCAGTCTCAACATCCCACAGCTCCATGGCCAAAAGCCAAGCCGCCATGAGCACTGACAACCATAGGACTGACCATCCATTTCGTTCCAACCAGTCCTTTCGGTAAAACTAGTCCTTCCGGAACTATTCCGCCAATAGCCGAGGACGAAACGTCAATGAACCATCTTCCGACAAGAGAAGCGGCACTCTTTCCCTGCCAGGAAAAACAACACCAAGAAGGACCAATGACGCCACCATTCTGCTCCAACACCCAGTGGGCGCACAACTTCGACAACGCCTTCCAGCATGGGAAAAATTGACAAACAATCAACAAGTTATTTTAATCAAACGAGACGGGGTTTTTCCCGACATTCATCTTGAAACCCCCCCTCGCAAAAACACCTTCATGGGAATTCGAGTCCCAGCCTTCTCCAAAACTGTCTGCCGAAATTCTGGAATTACTCAAAAAGAAGCAATTGTAAAATGTCACCCCACATTTGAACCGGGATTCTATAGATAGCCACGTTTTTCTCCGACCCAAGAAATCAGGGGAAGAAAGAATGATTTTCAACCTAAAACCACTGAACCACTTCATGGAAAATTACCATTTCAAGATGGAAACCCTCGAATAGATCCGATTCTCACAAAAAAACCCAACGATTGGACTGTATCAATAGACTTAGAAGAGGCTTATCTTCATATACCGCTCCATGCATCCATCCAACACTTCTTCCGGTTTCTTTATTAAGACAAAGTCTTCCAATTCCATTACCTGCCCTTCGGACTAAATGCAGCAACAAGAATCTTCACTCTGGTCCTAAAACCAATCTTGGCCCATCTTCATCAAAACCAAATGGAAGCAAGCTCCTACCTGGACGAATGGCTGTTAAACCATGAAGACCCAACAAGCCTTCTGGTCAACAGAGACAACACCCCCAACCTTCTCAATCGCTTAAGCTTCGGGGTGAACCTCAAAAAATCAAGACTCCAACCTGCACAGAACTTCATTTTCCTGGGAGTAGATTTCAACCTCTTACGGCGACCATCACCCCATCCCCGGACAAAATAGAGGACATCTTAAATCACGCCCGCAGTTTCCGTCAACAACCGAGTCACACCCTCACGGATCTAAATTCGCTGATTGGGAAAAAGGATTCAATGGCGAACCTCATCCCCTACCGTTTCACCACTTTCGGATGGACACATTACATGGCAAACCACCGTTGCCTCATCGGCCCGGATTTTCCATGGGAAACACTCCTCTGGTGGTCGGACGCCCAAACCCTTGACCAGTCAGTCCCACGTCACGATCCCCAGCCGGACCTCCTACTGCTAACAGATGCATCATTGGAAGGATCGGGAGCCCACATAGGCCACCTCGAAACATCCGGAACTTGGAAGCAACAGGAATTAGACCACATCAACGTCCTGGAACTCAAAGCGATCCTCGAAGTCCTCCATTATGTTCAGGATCTAAACCAGGGGAAAACAATCCAAGTCCATGCCAACAACACAACTGCTGCTGCGTACATCAAAAAAGGAAGGCGGAACGAGATCACAGAAGTTGCACGAAGTAACCTCGGCAATCTTCCTTCTCTGCATCCAGCTCGGCACGACACTCCTCCCCTTACACATCCCAGGAAACGGAAATGTCATTGCAGACTCTCTTTCCTGCAGGAAGCCACCAACAGGGGAATGGATGCTAAAAAAATCTATCTGCGAATTACTATTCAACACATGGGGAATCCCAATGATAGATCTATTCGCCACGAGGAACAATGCCAAACTTCCCCTTTTCATCAGCCCAGTCCCAGACGAGAGAGCAACAACAGTAGACGCCTTGACCTTCCCTTGGAAGAACCTATACGCCTACCTCTTTCCTCCGTTCACGTTGCTCCCACAGATCCTGGAGAAGATACAGCAATCAGGCAGCCTCTTCCTTCTAGTAGCCCCAAACTGGCTTTTGGCAGCATGGTTTCTACTCCTACTGAACGTCCTGGTAGATGATTAAAGAAGCCTGCCCTAACATCGGACCTACTCACTCAGCAAAGAGTAACCAAGATCCACCAAAATCTCGACACCCTACACCTGCACGGGTGGCTACTATCATCAAACTCCTCAGAAAGGCACGCATTCATAAAGAGGAAACATCCAGAATTGCATCACTTGCAATCAAGACATCAACAAACAGAATCTTCAGTACCCACTGGACAAGATGGTTTCATTGGTATGACAGAAGGAAAATCAATCCAATCAACCTGTTGCTGAACCCTTGACATTTCTCAACACCTTTTTTCCGAGAGAATAAAGGTCTCTACAATCATCGTCTATCACTCAGCACTGAACTCTGTTTTCAAGGCTGCAGGAAGCAACCATCTACTTGATGACTACAAAATATCGTCTCAAATCATTTGAAATGGAACGACCAGGGATCCTTTCCAGACTGGGATCTATCCATCGTCCTGAACACTTTTCTGAAAGACCCTTACGAGCCACTTCAGAACAGCCCCATGGTCATCTTAACGAGAAAGACCATCTTTCTCACAACTCTATCCTCAAGCCTCCGATGTAGTGAGACCCAGGCACTCTCAGCTTACCAAGCACACTACGTGTTCGCACCTGACAACACCTAGCCTATATCACACTAATGCCAAGAGCTGACTTCAGAGCTAAAACACAGCGACCCTGCGAACCAACAAAACCAATTGTGATTCCGGCTTTAACTCACATCGTCGGCCAAGAACCAGGCCCCCTAATCTCGAGTTGCGCTTTTCAAATCGCATGCGGTTTTACCAAAAAGCGCGCCAAAATCATGGCTCGCCCATTCTATCGCACGTGACTTTTTATAAAACCGCATGCGATTTGAATACGATCAAGTCGAGACTAAGCCCGCAGAACGGGATCTCTGCCCGTCCGAGCATTACATTTCTACCGGGCGTTACAAAATTTCGGGCGAAGATTTAAACGGAAGTCACTTTTCCGACAAATGTGGCACGTGGGATTATTGTCACCTCGGGTTAGACGACAGAAAAAAAAAACACAACCACTCGTGATGCGTCGCAAACAAAATATGAGCGGGATATGGTGGAGTTGAGCTACCAGGTGGTGGAAGCACTGTTGCATGCGTCTCTTTTATTTTTTGGGTTTTGAAACATTAAGGTATTTTCCAAATGAAAAGCTAAAATTACAGGTGAGTATTTTTGCATAGCACTAAATACGAAACGCCCAATTGTTACAATTTCGAGTTGTATGTAGTAAGTAGTCCAACAAACGAAGAGGAAAATAGGCCTAGCAAAGACATCGTGAACTGCCTAGGATGACAAGTGAGCAGCAATAATGGAAAGACACAAATGACGTCACGTTAAATTTTGCCCTTTTTTAACATCGCATTTTGTCATAACGTCTGAAACTGCCTATAAAATGGTGTGTAAACGGGACGGAAAGCCAATGGGCTCGAAATTGGTTAACAAGTATATAAGTCCAAAAGGCAACGTAAATAGGTGTGCATCTGTATTTAGTTATAAAATGGTGTAACTCCCCCCCCCCCCCCCCCACTTCGTTACCACTTCCATTTGTTACATAAGAAGGATCCAATTCTTGAAAATCCTAAATATAGTTACAACATTGATTCAATTTTGCCTAAGAAATTTTATTACTTCATGTTTAGATCTTCACCTGTTTTGAAGTTGGAAGATAAAACCAAGATAATGTGTGACGTCACAAATTCGGTGTCAACCTCCGTCCCCTCCCCCTTGTCCGAACTATTAGTCCGATTTTTTTCTGGCATTTCTCCCGCATGAAATTTTGCCTCGGCGAATTTTTTGAGGGTGAAATCTGAGTTAACGCATCTGATAAAACAGTAACAACAATAGTGCAACAAAGTGTAAATGCAATAATGCCACAATCACCCCGGAGCTCGCATTTGGAGCTAGTCAGGTAACTAGCTTCAAGGGGCACTACAGACAAACGGTGGTAAAAACCTACCGGTTAATTGTCATCTGTCAAGCGAATGCTGTGAGAGCGGCATTCTTAGACCAACAAACCATTGTTTTGTCCAATCCCTTTCGCTGCGAAACTTACATTATTAGGGTTGTAAATCAAAAAAAATATTCTACTTATTGAAAATTACAGCAGCTTCAAAAAAAACCCCAAAGTAGCGCATTTTAGGCCCAAAACAATCGCTTGCTTGACAAACAACGCTTTTACCTCCATTCATCTTGTCAGTGTGATAGCCATCCGTTTACCTTATGCTGGTTTATCTTGCCAGTGCCCCTTGCGGCTAGCCACACCATTGGCTCCAAACGCGAGTTCCGCGGGCCTGTGGCATTGTTCAATCTGCTCTACAAAGCAGTGATAATAACACCATACTTGCTATGGCGCTAGAGTAATACGGACCCGGTCCTTGAGCTAGCTGCAAGCGGCACTAGACGAAAATTGCGGTAAAAACAATGGCGTTTTTATAAAGCAGTCGCTGTGAGAGCGGATTTCTTAAACATGTTTGTCCAATTCCTAAAGCAGGGAAACATATATTATGTTTGCAAATCAGAAAAGAAAATATCCCACTTGCTGAAAATTGCAGTAGCTTCCAATAAATCCAAAAAACTCAGTATTTTCAGATTCAAGAAATACACTCTCATAGCGTTGTCTTCTTGACAAACTATGCTAATGCTTTTACCTGAGCGTATATCCAGTGCCTCGTGCAGCTAGCGCAATGACTGGCTTCACATAGGAACTCCGCAGCGAATACGGCGTTATTGTCACTGTTCTAAATCGTAATATATAATAATTGAAAAAAATTATATATTGATAAATGATTGTTTAGTTTGTTTTTTTCTGCCCTTTCTGGTAAAAAAAAAAAAAAACGTTAGATTAGGTTAGCTCAGTTGCCTTGAAATTCGCCAAACGAAATACACCAGGAATGAATATAAGTCCCTTTCATGGGCGTAACTTCAAAATAGGGGCCAATAACCGAAGCCCAGTTAGGCCAAACTTCATTAAAAAAAAATTGTTTTTGTCACACAAGGTGAGAGCCAATTGGAGGCTCTCCACACCCCCCCCCCCAATCCCCCTGCCACCTTTCATAAAAAAAAAATCCAGTTTTTGCCCCAGAAGGCGACAGCCCAGTGGAGGGACCCCTTCATAAAATAAAAATGCAGTTTTTTTTCTTTTCCACAGTAGGGGAATGCCCACAGTGGATACTTCCCTCCTCCACCCCCCTACTTAAAAAAAAAAAACAGTTCATTTCTGCTACAAGACACAACTTTCACGGAACTATAGCAAGACATTATTATTTCCCCCCCTCCAAAGTCGGTCGACCCGGAAACAATTACCTCATTATAATTACGCCACTCTTCCTGAGTGACGTCATTTGTGTACGGCCTACAATGAAAAAAAATTGGTGCTGGTTCCATGGCGCCCATCGTTTGTTATGAATAATTATTTACTGCTAACTTCGGTTCTTAAAAATAAGAATAAAAATAAAAATGTTACCGCGCACAATTAATTAAAAATATAACTCGGCTAGCAACAATTTCTAATTACAAGTTGAGCCGTCGGGTGGCGGTAGTAGCGCGCGTTTTTCGGCTCTTGGTAGCTGTGGTGCCTTTGGTGTGTCGGCCATTGCGCAAATGCAGAAGTCTGACTCCGATCGGTTCAGTTCCGTTTTGCAGGATGTAGTTGCTTTTCTGCTGTGTCGATAACTGTGTTCAAGATACCACCAGACCGTGACGTTTAGTAGCGCCATGGCAGCAGACGGCAATCGGCTCCGGAATGAAATTTTAGCATATTTTCATCAGAATCCTTCCCGTCCAATCCGTACAGTAGAACTAACACGCAAGTTACGGCGAGAGAAGAGAACTGTTAATTATCATCTGTACGCACTTCAGCGTCAAGGCGCCATTCGCAAAGTGGTGGTGAGCCCTCCAACATGGTGTCTAGAAACAGCAAATCCTGCTATAAGATACGTTTTACCCGCCGATGGCGACGACCCTCAAGTAAGAAAAATGTTTTATTATGAAGTAAAGTCCTTGTTCGATGGTCGTGTGTCTGTATTGTGTCGTTCGGGGGGCCTCGGGAGCTTGGAGGTGAGGGAAAACGAAACAAAAACACAAGCTAGCCAGCATGCCACACAAAGAGACTTCGATCGGTTGCCTGCTTGTTGGTGGAGAAGTGCCAGAAAATGAAAACCGGCAAATTGATCTCCTTGTTTTCCGCGACGCGATCGGGTTTTTAAGGTTTTTCCCCCCCTTCGGTTTTTTCAGTTGGTTTGAGATGTTAATTTTTCGTTGAGCCATATCGTAAAGAATGAATTTTGAATAAATCAGGTCCCCGCAAAAGAGCTCATTTTGTGGGATACACACACACGAATTTAAATCCCCAGGAATCTTGTTTTTCCACGATCGGGTTTTTTTTTCCGGTTTTTACGGTTGGTTTGAAGTGTTAATTTTTCGTTGAACCCTGCCGAATAAATACATTTAGAATTGGAAATGAGATCCCCGAAACGGCCGATTTTGTTGGAATTGGATACACACAAATTTAAATCCCCCACCGAATCTGTTTTTTCCATGATCGGTTTTTTAACGTTTTTAATTGATTTTTTGATTTGTAGTTGGTTTGAAATATTAATTTTTCGTTGCATTTTGAATTAGAAAGCAAATCCCCGCGAAAACAACCGATTTTGTGGGTTTGGATGTTTTGCGGTTCATATTTTTTGTTTTTGTTTACGTTTTTAGGTAAGGAGAAAATATTCCATTAGGAAATTAAATCCTATTTAAAACACAGATTTTATGGAGTCGAGTTTAAGTTCCCTTTAAAAGTAAACCTTTTTGGCGAGATGCGTGCGAGTTTTTAAAAGATTTTAGGCTTTTCGATTATAAAAGGATACATTTTTGCGTTACTCCTTAATGGAAAAAAAGAGATTTGATCCGTCCTAAAAGGCTAAAATAGCCGATTTTGTTGGATCGGCGAAAATTTCAGTACTACCTAGACTCAAAGAGATTTTAGCAAAATTTTGCCCTTGGTTTTCTATTATCGTTTTCTTAGGATCAAAAGAGAAGTACCTAAAAGCATAAACTAGTCTAGAGTGAATTCGCCATCGCACAACATCCACACAAAGAGAATTGAACACGAAAAAAAAAATAGATTTTTGACATTAACAAACCGATACAATTTTGACATTCGTTTTGCAACCCACAAAATCACCACCTTCACATCGCACAATGCAAACTGAAAGCTGGCTAACAAAATCACTGAAAAATAAAGATTTTGGCATCAAATTCCGCTAATGTAATTGTACAAAGGCGAACACCAAAGCCCCCAAATTCTGACACCCGTTTTTAAACCCAAAACGCGCCTCGAAAATCATCGCAAAACGATAATTTGTTTATCTTAATTTGACATAAACGGCACGAAAACAAAATGACGTGACCGACGTCGACGAAACTGAAAACTGACGTCATGGCTGCGTTCCTTCAGCGATCGCTGTTCAAAACCGCAACCATTGATCGAAATATAACGTGGCCCTTTTTGATAGCAAAATCGCCAAATTCATTTGGAATTAAAAATCGAAAACGTAAATTCCAAAACGCCACAAAGGCCCTTTCGTTAAAACTCCAAATGAAAATTTCTCTTGCTGGCATTACGTCACACGTAATTCTCTAACCTACCACTAGAGGGCGACTCTTGCTCGGTGTTCCAATTTAGTGACAAAAGCTGTCTGGCGTTTCGTTCGCATTGACCGATCCGTCTGGCCGTAAACACTTTCTCCAGCTAATTACAATGCTTTCTGAATAGAAACACGTTCCATATACAAAAATCATGAATCTACTCGATGTTGCAAGCACAAGCGGGATGTGCTTGCAGCAAGCATGCCGGTTAAAATGGATCATGATGTAATTTTAATATGTTAAAATTATTATTAATTGTAAATATAAAGTTGGAGTAATTTATAGCGTAATAATTAGTATTATAATGAAATAATAGCCTAGTTGTTTAGCTTCGTAATCTGAAAGTCAATACACAATCCATATTTCCTTTGTGGTTAGTTAGCCTACCCGCTTTCTGCGTTTCTCATTTTTAAATACAAAGGCCCAGATGAGTTGCAAGATTCGATCGATGTGCGTTAGCTATAGTATCTCTGATTCGATGGTGTGTCTTCCTGGTTTACAGTCGAAGGCCTTGACCACTGGGCTACGCTTTGGCCGGGTTCCCAAGGGAACCCAAAAAGCCTGCATTTCTAGTGTGACCTTTATGGAGTTTCTATCATACCAACCTTCTCGTGTCTTGTCAACACTCGCCATTTTGCGAATGAAAACCAACAGTTGACGACTGGAATTTTAGCCCCACTCGCCAAAATGGTGACTGACAGTTCAGGCTGATACTCTAAAAGCTTTTTCCCGGGAACATAACCGTGTAGCCTACAGATGAACGATTTGCAGCATTGGGCTCAGGTATACAAGTGCTACACAATATTGTTTCTGCGATAATATTGGGCTTAAATAAAATTGTGAAAAACCACGTACAAAATGTAGGCTACTGATTAAGTGGCAAGCCGAAACTATTCAATGGCGTGTGCTTTCTGAAGTGTACCGGCCGATTGGCCACTGCTCCTGGATTAAACATTCGAGAGGGTTGGTATATATATATATACCTATTGTAGATCGGCTGGTAGTCAAGCGGTTTAAGGATTTTGTTCTCCGTGTAGGCTACTTCAATCACCATCCAAAGACAAGTGTTGAAACAGTGTTATTGAGGGTTCGTATGGTATCTGGAAAAAGTCTGGAATTTAGTTACGCCTTTTTCCAGGCCTTGTGTGTAATTCCGACAAATTTTTAATATCCGGATGGAAAAATATGGAATTTTCTCGCGTAGACAGAAGTTCTATTTTAAACTGAATAATATTTTCTCAAAACCAGGATCGAAATTGATTCACATTATTTATTTCATTCGTAAACTAGGCTACTGTAATTTTTTGTATTTTTAAATTAGTAAAAATAAAAAAAATGTACACATTTACGGGTACCCTTAGTTGGGAGGACTATTTTTGTCGGCTTATTGAGTAGCCTGTATTTTTATTTTTGCTGAAGCTACTGTTGGCTGAAATTTATTGCATCTGAATCCGTTTTTATCCACTTTTTTTTTTTTAATTAGAAGTATCATGACCCCAATTTGCTGCTGTAGATAAAGGCATGGTAGATTTTTTTAATGAATTTCAGAACAAGGTTTGATTTCTATTGTAAACCAAAAAGAAAATGCCCAAACGATGTTCGTGGGAAATTCAGAAAACTCTGGAAATTCATAAGGACAGCTCTTTACCATGGCGAAATCAGTGGAAATTTGGGAAATCTGCAGGAGCAAGTTCCAACATTTTATGCAATGCTTTTACAGATTGAAAATTAGGCTAGGCTACCAAAAGTTTTATAAAAAAATTTGATTAAAATATTTTTCTCTTTTTTCAACAGTTTTACTCATTAGAAGTAGAAAGGAATTGCGCGTATTACGCGATCGAAATGTTGTTTTCCATGACTTGATTTGTCAGTACTGTAACAGTGTAGGCTATCTGTTTTTTAACGATGATTGATGACTGAATTTTTGATTTGAAAACTGACAATTTTGCAAAGGCGACTGGCGTAATTGTAAGTTGATTTTTTTTCTAAAAATTTAAATTAAATTTCTACAAATGTCTACAAATTAAAACAGTAATTTAGTTGCAAAATACATCCATGGTGTAGATTTTAGTAAGGCTAGAGCTGAGTTTCCGTTTGAGCTTAAAGTAGGCTATAGGTGCACGTCAAACTGATCTGACACTGATAGAAGTAGCTAACTTCTAAAATTGTCATTAGAATATTGAAAGTTGCATTATTTTGTGTTACTACACCACATTTGGTTTGATGGTGGTAGACCTAAACTACATGGTAGGTTGGCTAGGCTGCTCACTGATATTTCTTTTTATTTTGGATACATGTACTGAAGAAATGAAACTGTAGGTGCAGGAATCCACCTGCCAACTGGCAATTAAAATAATTTTCCTGGCTGCTAATTTGGCCACAGAATTGATGATAAATGACTGAGCACAACTGAGCATGTTTTCATTAATTGTGTTGGATTTTTTCAAATAATTGTTCACCAAAAACATTGGAAATAAGCCATTTGACTGTTGAATAATTGTTCAATGTACCGTACCAGTCAAAGGTTTTTCTCCCAGCTTTCCAATCGTTCAAATCTCATGCTTCTAGTTTTTAGTGTTCAGAAGTTTGAGGCAAAATGCTACTACACAATTTGTAAGAAATTTGTGACGGTTTGATAGGTGCAAGATTATCATTAGGTAGGCTGAACAATTTTTTTAATTGGCACTCAATCTAAAGAATTAATTTTTTTAAATTTGGCTAGAAAAGTATTTGGTGTGCAATTGACGACTTCACTGAAATGTGAATCCACACCTATATGACATGACTACTTTGATTCACTGCTATTGCACAGTGGCAAAATTTGTTGAGTTTTCTTTTTGTGTTTGGATGATGTTGGTGTGTTACAGGTTAGGTTATATTAGTTTAGGTTGTAAGTTTTAGCAGTTGCTTATACTCAGTAATCCTTTATTGTGATGCTGTAGCCCTACTTTGGGATCTGTCACCGTTATCTTATGTGCTACTTAACGGCTTGGTTCTGTCTTCATTTTCATCTGTATCGGATTTTCATATGCTTCCGAAATCGCAACAGGTTTCTAACATCCTAGTGATTTCGCCTAAATTTTGTTCTAAATACTCAACCTGGATTTCTGACTCCACTCCCCTCTGCTTTCAATTACAAAATGTTAGCCTTTCATATTGTCCGGCTGAAGTTTTAAAAATTAGCTAAGCTATTCCTAGACATGAACTCAAATTTTCAACGTAAGCGATGTGACATTTTTAAAGCTATTCCTACAAATTTCATTATCGTTCGTCGCATAAGGTTTATGCATAGTGCTCTAATCTGAATTTAGTTCTCCCCACCCTACAAAAATAAAGTTTTCATCGCAAAACCAGTACACATACATTTTACCTAAGTTCAGTGTAGCCTACACTCTTACCAAATATTGTTTGAGTCGATGCTCACATATTACCATACCTCAGCGGAACAGACAGCATAAAATACCAAATAGGATCATCACTCGTTTTGGTCACTCTTTGTCATTTACGATAACCTAACTTTGTGTATATATATAGCCTACAGACTCGTGGTTGTACCATTTTTTTTTTTAGAAGTAGGCCTATTTGTAGTTATTGGGTGGTTGCAGGCAAACTGCACACAATAAATTCCAAATTGGTAAGTATTGGAGTTGGTTGGAGTTTATGCAAGATCGATACGTGGAGCAGTAAAGTCTTTCACCCGTGGGCCATCTCCTGTGCTACCATCGTGACGAAGCCCACCCCCCTCCCCACCATAAAATAAAATATCCATGGTTCCCTGATGACACTTGGCAATTTCAAATATATATACTGTATGCCTGTTTTATTTTGGAAGATGTATAATACCTTGGCGGTAAAGTTTCATTTAGTGGTGTTCTTTGTTCAAATGGAAGTCATTTAAGATTAAAAGATGGCTGCAACCAAGTTTCTCATACCAGCCTCCGTGGCGACATTGATAGGAGACTAGCCATTTTTCCTGTTATATTCATTCTAGCTCTTCTTTACACGAAGAACATATACGAGTTGCTTCTCCATTGCTTTATAGAAGGCTATGTTAATCTTTTGGTAATTTTAGTGTCACTTGTTTATCTATAGAGCCTACTGTATTTCGACATAACCCATGGGTCTCCGCAGTAAAGCACAACAATTAAAGTTATGCTTTGAGCCCCTTGTCAGTGAGTTGCCAGAGTTATCTGATGCTGTCTAGAGAATGTTGTAGATACAGATTCCATTGTTACCGTATATACCACATGTAAGTTCTTCTGGCCTTTGGCTAATAATGCAGTCTATTATAATTAAATATACTGCACATTGTTATCATTGGAAATCAAACACCTCTCTTGCAACCCGTTCCTAATCATGTGTGCAAGTCATATCACGCTGTACCTTGTGCGTCATCAGGTGTAGGTAGGCAGGCCTTAGCAATCTCTGGTCTGTGAATTACCTACAAATAACCAAGAAGAGTAGCCTAGTATTTACAACTACTGAAACGTTCATCTGTATTCAGCAGGTCTTTGCATAGAGATGATACTAGGTCATGAGAATTCTAGGGATTTAAAAAGATGCCTTGGCCAATATAATTATTCACTTGCAGTCGGCTAGTTGTGCAAAAAGACAAATTGTTTATATGAAATAGCAAACAGCTAATTTTATACCTATATTTTTGTGATGTTGGCATCAGAGGCATAAACCCCGACTTCTCCATTTGGCTAAAGCTGGTTAAACTTATGAACTTTTAACATTAAAACATTAAGACATTCTAGCTGACTGCAAACCTCTTGAAGATTGGTCTATTGGTTAGCAAACCACGAATGAAATTCGGCATTGGATCTGTAAAAACCCACACCCGAAGGTTCCTCTGCGATAGACTACACCTTCCAAATTGTATAGGAATTGTATTTACTAATTTACCCAATAAGTTCGGAATGCTTTTAGAGATTTATGCCACTGGAGAATGGCAGGTAAACCGTCACCGGTTTGAAACCAAGTTACGCCATTTTATTTAGAAATGTCAAGAGTCAAACTTTGTAATGAAAATGTTACTTATCGAAAAATACGGTCTGAAGGACAGGTTTTCGCAGAATAAATTCAATACACTAGCAATCAAGATCTTTTAATTGCTAGCCTATGTACAGGAAATTTCCCCATGTTCGTAATTCCCACGTTTCATAGAAAAGTGTTGGTAACTTCTTCCCCCTAAACCCTAAAGAGGAATATAATTTGTAATTTATGTGCGAGTAGGTAGCGTACATAAATAACAACACCAATATAGGCCTATCAACGCTACCCAGCCTATTATGCAAAAAACTTCTCCCAATCCGCTGTCAACCATGGCTTCACATTTTGTTTTCGTTTTAAATGGTGGAAACTATCAAGCTGGATATAAGCGATTACTTGGATCTTTTCCTGACCTGTGTGCAACTGCACCAAACATTGTATTATTCTTTTGGAATGTCTTTGTTTAAAATCCAAATTGCTGCTGAAAACTGATAAAAAAAAAGGACCTATCATTCCAGGAAAATAACGTATGGTTGGGTAACACTGACTGAATACTAATAATGCGCGACCTCTGCTAAGCCATGCCTGCATGTTGTTGCCTAAACCAACAAAAGTCTTTCTGACTGCCCACTACATTCTAAAACAAGTTTCTATGTTTGCCAATTTACCTTATATGGGCCTTGTGGAGGTCCCTACCCCTCCCTTCTCACCACCACCACTATTGTCTGACAGACTTTGAAAGCTCAAATCTTGGGTTGGTTCAAACCATGGGAGACCTATAAATTAACTCTGGAGCTAATTTCGTAAGCCTAGTGTATCCATTCCTTTTATGTATGCTATAGACTAGCTAGCCTCAAATTGTTAAAGTAGGGTAGGCGGTTGTATTTCTGTTAAAAATTTGGTTTTCTGAACCACAACTTCCGAGTGTGTAGACTGAAACTTGACGGATGTGCTTTTAAAATACTGTTCCTGTTTATTTTTACCATCTATGGTTAACAATAAATACTTAACTGCTCTGTTCTCGAGTTCATGATTTTCTTGCTGTCCTTCTTTCATCGTCTTATTTCCAGATTTTATCTCTATCTCCACCATAACTGATTCAGATCTGTGAGTAGGCTAATCTCTGTAATTTGTTTTTAATTTAAAGATTAGAAGTGTTGTAAGATATATCTATATTCCTAGATAATACACTTCCTAAATTGCTTATGAATTGGGCATGTTACCACTGTGAAAATATTGGAGT
>JAHWFP010050977.1:97411-117362 GCA_023313725.1 Lithobius niger | reverse complement strand
CCCCCCCCCCCCCCCACTTTTACCCAATTTTCTATTCAGATACGAGTTTAGCAAAATTGGGTGCCACTTTGTAGATGAGATCAACAACGTGCATTTCAAGACTCACCGTGCCCGTATTTGGAACCAGGTAGGATTAGGTCACTACACAACGAGCCATTACGTAGAGATTTGTTGTCACCTTCTTAAAATGAAAATCTACTCATAAAACTAGTAAATATTAATTATTATGTGCCGATTTGGCAATTACCAAAAACAAAAGGAAAGGTTGAGATCTGTTGTGATTACGGAAGATTTTAATAACCAAATGCCAAACCTTGTCGCCAAATTAAAAAGTCAATTTTTTTAACATCGGTCATCAATTAAAAAAAAACATTCAGTCCAACAATCCTTGCATAATTCTTAATCCATGATTATCTTTGCATTTTTCATGGTATTGTAGGTGCATAGGTTCCGAAAACTTTTTGAAAATAAATCTCTTGTCACAGTAGCAGTTTGCCTCAGTAGTGGATTTAAGTAGGTGCGCCGGGTGTAACCGCAACCCCCTTCAGTACTAAAAAAAAAAAAAAGCCATTCTCTGAAAAAAAATTGAGTAACACATTTTTTCATTGACCTTCAAAACTGCAGCAATTCCTATAACAACGGTAACTACGGAAAGAAGTTTCTTATTTGCCAAACATATTAACCTGATAATTTTGCATAACATTGTCCTCAATGGAATATCTCCCTGGAGGTTTTTCGGTTGCTAGTAGCCGCCTGCTTGCATGTCCCTCCTGCACCTGCGCGACGCAGTACTCCTCAATAAAAGCGGGAGCATGGCTGCTTCCGGCATTCATTTTCCTCCAGAGGTTCCTACACGTTACCTCGCTCTTCATCTCCTGCCGTTTTGGATGCCCGTCCTTTCGCCTACCGGCATCACGATGGCCACTGCCGAAGACGACTCTGCTCATGACGTCCTTACGCCCACCGCTTCGGCTTCGGATGTTCCCCTGCCACCCGTCCCCGACAACCACTGGGCAACCGGCTTAGACCGGGATGCCTATGTTGCCAACGACGACGATGTTTCCCTGCTTCAAGACGGCCAACGTACTCCGCCTCCTCCCGACCTTACGGCCTTGGAAGAGGACTTGCGTCAAGCCAAAGCGCTCTTCCGTGAAGCTAAACAAGCTCCGACAAGCCACATCCACCCAGATCGGCATTTCGGCCACTTGTTCACCTCTCGTCCTTTCGTCCAAATCATCTCGCAGAGATCACAGAGTGTTCTGCAGTGAAGCTCATAACCTTGTCGACTCTCTTTCGTCATTACGCAAGGATGACTCAAAAGCCTCCGCCATCTTGCTCTTCGTCCGTGCGCCTGGCCGACACGCGAGAAGGGGTAACATCAACCGTAAGCCACGACAGCCGTAAGTGCCACTCCCCCGTCCTTAAGCCCGCAGCCAAGAAACGCATTCACTCCACCCTTTCGGCCACGACCAACGTGCCGCCTGCCGTCGCGCAGCCCACTTTTACGCCCGCTGTTAAACACATTCTGTTTACGGATGACAACACCGACCATCCAACCTTACGTCTCTACTCAAACAATGGAAGAGACAGTCCTGGGCTGTTTTCTGTACAAACCATCCCAGTCCACCTACGCCCCTGTTTTTAATAAGAGGACTCAAAACGTGCTTTGGATTTGCCCTTCACGCCAAAGACGCCAAACCCCACAGCCTTTTAGGCCAATCAACAACACTTCTGACTTCTTTGCTGCGCAATGGCGGTTCCCTTCTGGGCAAAGATGAGCCCTTGCAATTGGACACAGAACCTCCAGCCCCCGGTCTCCACCTCCTCCCGTCCTTTCGGCCATGGAAGAGGATCTCCGCCAAACCATACAATTCTTCCTTTAAACGAAACGAACGGCTGGAACGGCTCCAGCTGAGCGGCTGGAGTCCGGGGCGCGTATGTCGCCAACGACGAGAACGACTTACCGCTTCAAGACGGCCAATGGACCCAGCCTCCTCCCGTGTTTTTGGCATTGGAAAAGCATCTCTGCCAAGCCATATAATTCTTCCTCGAAACGACCCCCCCCCCTTCCTTTGTCTACGACGACCGCTGGGCGGCCGGCCTAGACGGGGCGCTATGTCGCCGACGACGAAAACGACTCACCGCTTTAAGACGGCAAACAGACTCCGCCTCCTCCCGTCCTTTTGGCCTTGGTAAAGAACCTCCGCCAAGCCAGACAATTCTTCAACCTTCAGCCATGCGGAACCAGTTGTCTACCGCAGATTCTCCACGACACTTTCCCATCCTTTCGTTCACAGTAAAGAAACGGAAACCTACATCCCTATCGGCTACAACCAGCTATCAGCCGCCTATCAGCACCCATTTTCGTCCAAGCATGGGTAGCGTCTACCATGAGCCACAACAGCCGCAAGCGACAATCCCCTATCCTTTCATCCACGCCAAAGAAACGAAAACCTACATCCCTTTCGGCCACAACCACTGCGCCGCCGATCGGCACCCATTTTCGTCTAAGAATGGGTAGCGTCAACCGTGAGCCACGACAGCTGCAAGCGTCACTCTCCCATGCTTAAGTCCTCGGCAAAAAAAACCGAAAACCAACATCCCTTTGGGCCACAACCGCTACGCCGCCTTTTAGCACCCATTTTCACCCAAGAATGGGTAGCGTCAACCGTGAGCCACGACAGCCGCAAGTATCAATCTCCCATTCTTTCGACCACGACAAAGAAACAGAAACCTACATCCCTTTCAGCCAAGCTTGAGAACGGCCAACAACCCCTTATCGTCCAAATCCAATTGCGGACGGCGACTCCTTGTCGTCCACGGTGATCCCCCAGCACCGTGTCTTCCCGTCACGGTCCACCCATCCTATTCGATGATACCTCTCGTCCAAGCACCTTGTCATTGTCGCTATTGCTTCGTCAACCGTCATCTCCCTGCAGCTCAAGAAAGGGAATCAAGAAGTCGCTCATAGCCACATATTTCGTCCAAAATCCTGGTGGATCCCATGTCCCGGGGAAAAATGAAGACAACTGCTGCTGTCCTCACTGAGGCTCGTCTCATTCGCAACTACAACACACATTTGAGTGAAGAGAGAAGTCGGAAGCTATTAGCACACCTTGCTGTTCGTTTCGTCCGTGCCTGACCCCACGCCTCGAGTATAACTCAAGAAAAACAGTTACTGACCAATGAAGCTTCGTCTCATTCGCGTCTAGAACCCACGTTTGGAGTAAAGAGCGATATCGGAAGCCATTTACACGCCCTGCCGTTCGTCCCGACAGTGGCTGTCCCTACATCTTCAATGAACTCAAAACAACAGTTGCTGTCCACATTGATACTCATCCCATTCATGTCTTGAACCCACGTTTGGAGTGAAGAGTAAAGTCGGCAACCCTTTACACGCCTTGCTGTCGCCTCATCCGTGCCTGACTCCACGTCTCGAGTGAAACTCAAGACAACAGTCGCTATCCACTGAAGCTCGTCTCATTCGTGGCCAGTGCCCACGTTTGGAATAAAGAATGAAAACGGAAACCATCTACACGCCCGCTGCTCGTCGCGACAGTGGCTGACCCCATGTCTCAAGTGAAACCCAAGACAACAGTCGCAATCCACTGATACTCGTCTCATTCGTGGCTACAACCCACGTTTGGAATAAAAACTGAAATAGGAAGACATTTACACGCCCTGCTGCTCGTTTTGACAGTGGCTGACTCCACGTCTCAAGTGAAAGAAAAGACAACAGTTGTAGTCCAAAGATGCAGGCCACGTCCGTGGCCAAAACCCACGTTTTGAGTGCAAACAAAGTCAAAAGACGTTTGCCCTTCTCGCTGCTCGTCTCGACCGTAATTGACCCCACGTCTCGAGTAAAAACCAAAACAAAAGTTGCTGTCCACACTGATGCTCGTCTCATTCGTGACAGACACCCACGTTTTGGGTGAAGAGTCAAAACGGAAGCCTTTTCCACCTCTCACGACTTTCCTGTCCATGGCTAGCCTCAAGTCTCGAACAAAAATCAAGACAACAGTGGCCGTCCACACTGCTGCTCGTCTCATCCGTGACTAAAACCCACGTTTTGAGTGAAGAGTCAAACCAGATGACGTTTACCTCTCCAAGTTGTCTCAACCGCAGCTGTCCCCATGTCTCGAGCGAAAATAAAGACACCTGATGCAACTCCAACCGGTGCTCGTCTCAAACATGGCTGAACCCTCGTTTTGAGTAAAGAGTTACACGGATGACGCCCTCAACTCTTCCAACATCTCCACCACGGATAACCCACGTTTCAAGTGAAGATTAGGACGACCATTGCTGTCTTACACTGACACTCGTCTCATTCGAGTCTAGAACCACGTTTTGAGTGTGGTTTTCAAGACGGACAACGTCTTCATCTCGAGCCGCTCGTTTCGACCTTAACCAAGACGCATCCACGGCTCAACCGTTACACATACCTGTTCCCACGATTCGAACTCCTTTTACAGGTACTGAAAAAAGCCAAAGCCTTCTGCTCCTCACAGCCCCTTCTGACCAAACTTCTCATCAGTCACCCTTCACCCAAATCCAGATTCCGAGCCTGAACGCCTTCTAATCTGCCCCATCCGAGCACTCCGTCTCGACCTCACCCGAACCCACATGAGAACATCCGAAGAGACGGAAACTTGACTTTTCCTACCTGAAGACTCACAAACAGGAGAAACCTTAGCTGCAATAATCTCCTGTTGGAGAAGGAATACAATCGATGTCACCGACGACAAAGCCAACCTAAATAGGGAAACAGCAACAGCACACAATGTCACAGCGACTTCAATATCTTGGGCACCTCACAATAGAAGAAATCCTTGCAGCCACATCCTGACGTCATGCAATGACATTGCCTCCCACAACTTGAGGTACATGTCCTGATAAGAGAAAGGACTACACCGACTGGAACCAATCGTCACAGCCAGAATTGTGGTCAAGCCACCCTTAAGCACATTCAGAACGTAGCAGAAGCAAACCACCCGTAGAAGGAAGCAAGACACCTCATAAGAAACACTGTTCTTTTCAGGGCCACCAAACCCTACAAAAGAGTTCCAAATTCCTGTTTCATCACCATGTTCTGAACAAAGTGCAAATTTTCACATTAATAAAAATTTTGGGGGAACGCCTGTTTGCAACCCGGGGCGCCCCGTCAGATCGGTGCCCGCCACCACGTTTGACGAGGTCAGCTGATAACGCAAAATTATCAGGTTAATATGTTTGGCAAATAATGAACATTTTGCCGGTCCTCAGCCCGGCCGACTAAAAATGGTCTTTTTTGCCTAAAACATACTTAACCAAAGGCCCGCCCTGCCTCCCCTCTCGAGTCACCGCCTGACAGATTGAGAGGAAAATGAATGCTGGAAGTAGCCATGCTCCCGCTTTTATTAAGGAGGACTGCGTCGCGCAGGAGGGACATGCAAGCCTTGAAAATAATGAAAAATGTAAACCAAGGGAATTTTTTTAATAGGTTAATTATGTTCCAGAACTAAGGAAAACTCGTAAATATTTCAAATAACGTTCTGAAGACAAAATGTAGTATCCTAGTATTTAGGCATTAGTTTCAAAAAATTCGCCTAGTTGAGGTATTAGTAGTTAGTTATCTACAATTTTTCTTTTATGATACCGGAAAATCCCAGAAGCCATTAAAGGCTCTTAAAAGTCCTAAATTTAAAGCTTCTAGGCTCTTCCCAGTCCCCGCTGGGGGCACTTGCATGGCAGCCTCCCCTTCGTTAGAAATTCTTCGTCCCTCTACTGTTTTAGCTCATAATTTCTGAGCTTGAAGATTTTCTTTAGGACCATCAGAAAGCTGGCTGAAAAACCTCTAAAATGGTATTTTTAAACATTAATATCTACTAGGTGTGGAAGTACAGTTTGGTTCGGCCTTGTTTGTCACCAATCCAATGGTTGAATTGGCCGATCGGAAAAATATTATAATGCCACTGCGAGTGTCCAGTAGATTTCTGCACATATACTTCCAAACTAAGAAAAATTCAACACAATATTTCACGAAGAACACACGTACAGACAAGTAATGCATGAATCCGCAACAAAACACAAGCACAAGAAATCGGTACAACTAATCCAACAACCGTTTCACGACCTGGTCGAGCCAAAAACAAGACCGCAAAACTAAGGAAGTAACACAGTCATGATGTAAAAAACTGGTGAAAATTTAAATACTTTTTCTGATTTGTTTGTAATGAAAGCAAAAAAAACTGTTAGAAAAATTTATATAAATTTTAAGCATGACCTAACCTTTAGAACAACCGTTTTTGAGAAAAGTCCTGGAAAAGGATATTTTGTACTGTTGTCTAAAGTTACTTTAATACTGAATAAAGCTGGTCTGCCAAAAATCATTAATTAGGCCTAAATAATAATAAAAAAAATTTGGCACTGTTGAATATTGGTTGAAATTAACTAGTTTAGAAGATCGTTAAAGGAAAAAAAGAGAAAAACTGCTGAAAATTTCTTTAAACTAACTGAATCTCAAAAAATTTGACCTGAAGTCTCCTACGTCACACTAATTAATTTGTATAAAGAATGTTCTTTAGCTAGTAGTAGAGGTTCATTGAAATACAACTATTCAAAAAAAGTCCGAAAATGTTTTTTATGGGGTGCTGGAAAAGTCTTGGAATTTTACTGTATTTTAAACAGAAAATCCTGTATAAACCCCGATATATTTTTATGTTTATAAAATGTTATTTCATAAATATAAATATTTATAAGACGTGAATACATATTTCAGACTTTGGTGTGGCCTAAGTGTTCCATTTTAACGAAAGATGTCAATTTATAAATTTCAAGTTCATATTTTATCTTCCAAAATAGCATTGATTAGTTGACGCTTATCTAAACTTTGTGATTGATGTTAGCCTAAATGAACTTCTCTTTATAAAAAAAAAAAAAAAAAAACTGTCAGCATTCGTGAATCATCACAAGTTCTCTAATCTTTTTCTTTTCTTGTGGTATTTAACCTAGGCCTACATATTTTCTTCCTTTTTAATGATGTGTTGAAATTTTGACGCCCTTTACCCAATGTAGTTCATTGCTCTTGAACTTCGGTCTGTTGCTTTTCCTGCAAAGCACCTCTTTGCTTGATAGCCAAATAATTTTTCTTTTCTTTTTCTCTCTTTTTTTTTTAAAGCTCAATTTAGGACATCTGGTAGGTTAAACGTGAGACCATTTCACTTTCTTCTTGGCCAACTGTTTCAAGTGGCATTTTATTGGTTGGGATGGACCGTAAATTTTTAAGTTGAACTTAAAAGAGTCGAGCTGACTGCCTACTTTGTCTTCATTGATGGCCTGTATATATATATATTTCAGGGTTTTCCCCGCACACACTGGAAAACCTGGGATACCTGGAAAAGTCGGGGAATTATTTTCTGTTCGGGGGAAACCTGGAAAAGTCGGTGGTTTTTGAAATTGGTGAGGGAAAAGCAGGGTATTAAGTGACCAGAAATTATAAAGAGTAATTTTTGTAAGGAGCCCCTGTTCGAAATACTAAATCACAAAATCCTCATAGAATCAGCGATGAAGACAGTGGATGGCCATTGTGGACAAATTTTGGGCAAATTTTTGCCGTTTTGTCAATTTTCGACCGATTTTGACATTCCAATACACCATTTTAATGATCTCAACGAGACCTTTCCATTGGTGACACAGACAGATCAATAGGATAAAGCACTAAAAGGGTATTCAATAAAAAAACTGTTGGGTAACCGTATGATCAAAACAGATTAGATGCAGACTTTGGCAGAAAGTTCTGCTTCTCGGACCCTGAGTAACTCGGGCAGCGTTTGTGGTGTGCGTTGGGACTACGGTAGTTATTTTTCCTTCTACTTGATGGCATGTTCGAAAGAGTTATTGCAGTTGCCATTTTGGCGAGTTGATTTCCCTGGTGACGAATATTGGTGAAGGTTGCGCAAACTATAAGTTTCTGTCCCAGTTTGGGCCTACCAAAAGCGGGCAATACCATTTGTTACCAAATGATGAAAATACCGACAATTGTACTGACGCCGGATTAAAAAAAAATCGTGCGATCCCTATTAAATGAAAAATGGCTGGCAATTCACAGCTGGCTGTGTTTGAAGAAAACACCTAGCTTTAAATTCAGTTGCCAGTAAAGTGGCACCGATGTATCTGATCGGACTGATTTTTCCGGTATTGATGACAAAGGGGACCATTCTAGAATTATTTGCATTGCTTTACTCAGGAAGTCTTAAAACATTAAGCAAGGAGAAACACTTTACCACAAAAATTTGGACGTTCAACGTCCACTTGAATTTTCGGTGAATTAAGGCCGTTGACCGTCATCAGACGCAACAGCAACGAAACCACAACGAATCACATTTCAATGCCCAAAAGAGCAGTTCAAAAAGTTGGGTCGCACAGGCCTAACAACAATGCGCACGACCACTGATACACCTAGACCTACCAGTAGTCGTGCACGTTCTTGTTAGGCCTATGCGACGCAACTTTTGAACTTGCTCGTTTGTGCATAGAAATGTGATTCGTTGTGTTTTCGTTGGTGTTGCTTGTGATGATGGTGAACGGCCTTAATTCACCGAAAATTCAAGTGGACACTGGACGTCCAAAGTTTTGTGGTAAAGTGTTTCTCCTTGCTTTAATGTGTTCCATAAGCCACAGTAATCGCCGATTGCCAGTTTTTACCGGAATTCTAAAGATTATTTTTCTAGGTACCTTTTTGACTAGGGAAACACCGTGCTCTTGACCATTGAAACACTACACATCGTTATGTTTGTTGTTAAAAAAAAGTGGGACAAAATTCATGATATCAGTAGGCTACAGGTAAAATTGTGAGAACGAGCTGCTCTTGTCATAACATCTGCTGGTCTAGTAGGAAGCCATGTTGTCCTACTGCCCATAGTTTTTTGTGAACAGTGCACGTCATATTTCTTTTGTTACTGATTGTTACTGCTAATCGACATTGCCCTTCACATTGCCAGCCGCTCGCTGGTACCGTGCAAAGAATGAACACGTTTGCCTTTGTTTCACTGCTACTCTGCAAAGAAAGAACGTGCTCCCCTTTTTTCACTGATGCCACATAAAGAATGAACATGCTTTAATTTACTGCATTTGAATTGGTTGTCACACTGACTGCCTTTCCCAGTTACTGATCCTAGCCTGTACGTGGGCCTAAGTGAAATATGTATATAGATTGGATCGGTATAGCTGGTATTAGTACTTAACAGGATTAGTTACCCAGAGCAATGAGAAGAGTAAAGCATTTTGTTTGGGTGTAGGCTTAGGTTATCTGCTACCTTTTTGTTAATCGCTTGAAGGCAATAGATTTATTTGTTTCCTTCCTTCGCACATGTGCAAACAAGTTTATGAGGTTTTCATAAAATGCTTGCCGAAAAGACTTGGTGTGTTGCGGTAGTGATTTGCATCTGTGAAATCACAAGCTGGATGGGTAGCACAAAATAAACCGTTAGGCTTACTTGAATTACTTTGAAACGCTGGTGAATCACTTCGATCTCGGAAATTACTCATTACGCTCACGTTCAAAAACAGGATACTGTCAGTATCTTGCAAATTTTCGATTGTATTTCAAGAACCTTCATCAGGCAGGGTCAAGAAAATTGAGTCTTCTGGTTACGTTTTCGTCTGCTTGCTTGAAAAGAAAAGAAAAGAGCGTCTTTTCAAGCAAGCAAACGAAAATTTAACCAGAAGACTCAATTTTCTTGACCGTGCCTGATGAAGATTGTTGAAATACAATCGAAAATTTGCAAGATACTGACAGTATCCTGTTTTTGAACGTGAGCGTAATGAGTAATTTCCGAGATCGAACTGGATTGGTAGCTTTAGTACATTGAATATCATCAGTTTCTTTAAGCTGCTGGTAGGGTATTCATGATCTTTGTCTGTCGGCCATTTTGTGAACTGTCAGATTTTTTAAGCACACACACTAATCACCACTTGTACAGTATAGTACTGTGGCGGAGTTTGAAAATATTAGCCTAGATCTAATCTTAAGGGCAGTTCTTGTTTGTAGCGTAGGCTCCTGCCCCCCCCCCCCCCTTAATCTAGACTATAGGATGTACCAACAACAGAAATGGCTCAAGGAAGCCTGTTGAGTCATTAAGGAGTCTACCACGTGACTTCTATTGAACTTAAGATACTTTTTCAAGGCCATCATGTTGTTAATGTTTCACATGATTACCATAGAGCTCCAAAGTAAATTTAAAAGACGCAGGTAGTCATTAGACAGTACTGACGAAGGGCGGATTCAGAACGATGTCTTGGGGGGGCCAGTGCCACAGGATGATTTTTCTACATTTTCGTGGATTTTTTTTCGTAATTTAACTGCGTTTGTAATACGATTTCGGCATTTTTTCCGTGTTTATTTGTCGTGGAGGGAGCCGTAGCACCCTCGGTCCCTCCCTTGGATCCGCCCTTGATACCAACCCCAAATATTCCATAATTTGAATTTATTAATCTATTATCGTTCATTTAGTTTGGTTAATTGTATTTGAATCAATTTCTATAG
This sequence comes from Lithobius niger, assembly GCA_023313725.1. NCBI lineage: Eukaryota > Metazoa > Arthropoda > Chilopoda > Lithobiomorpha > Lithobiidae > Lithobius > Lithobius niger. The sequence goes on along the minus strand of JAHWFP010050977.1, from coordinate 106,840 downwards.
CTTACAGTTGCATCTTTGAAAACTGTTGACCTTGGGCAGACATGTCACGGTCAGCCGAACTCCCAATTTGCAGACTGCCTCTCTCTAATGACTTCGCTACAAGCTCACCCAGGTATCATACTGTCATTTTGGTTGCCGGTAGCTAGGCTTTGATGGAGTTTGGTGGCCTATTACGTCTATTACACACTGACGGCTATATAATCATAGGCCCTATTAGTCCTTGGATAAACAATCACACTGATTAGGCTATCTTCTTGGATTAGCTATAAAGCTGATAAGCTTTGGTGACCAAACATGACAGCATCCCTTAGGCAGAAAAACCCCTAAATCCCGTCAAAAATGGGTTATAAACAGTAGAGAATTTATTAAGATGCCAAATATTTGAAAACATAAACTGAAGCCACCACGCTTGAAGTGAAGAAAAAATAAAAAAAATAAACACAGAAAATATCCTTAGGTTACTGGTGACTCAGAAACAATAGGCTGCTTTTCTTGTGATTGAGAGGAACGGTTAAAAATCCTCAGATGTTTTTTTATTTCACTTTAGTTTGATTCAGCATCAGGAAATCAGATTAGCTGAGACACGTTATAATATTTAAAAAAGATTTTTCAGTGGTTAAAAAAACGTGTTACTATGCAAATGGCATTTAAAATACAGTATATTAATATGCGCGAAATATTCAGGCAAAGTAGGAATAAATGAAGCTGGTATCCACCAAAACCAAAACTGGTATAAGAGAAGCCGCCAAGTTTCAAAAAAGGGTCGGCCTTTCAAAGTAGTGATATCATTCAACCAGAGAAAGGCCGCCAACGTTAATCCTGTTAGCCAAGTTAATCGCACCTAATAATACTTTGGGCGTTAAATGAAAACTTGAAGATTGCTACCGCCAGTAACAATGTTCTAGTTTTCATTTAACTTTCGAACTATTAGTAGGTGCGATTGACTAGCAGGATTAACGTTGGCGGCCTTTCTCTGGTTGAATGATATCACTACTTTGAAAGGCCAACCCGGCTTCTCTTATACCAGTTTTGGAGTTGGGTGGATTTAGTTAAACCCAGTGCTCGATCTCAAAAAATATTTCGGGTAGGAATTTCCTTTTCGAATTTCTTGTACTAATCCAATGAAAGTTTTTAAAATTGGTGTTCAGCCTTGAAATGTTTTGTCGTAAAGTGTTTGAGCCTTGATCCTAACTGTTTCCACTGAGTTTCCATACATAGTGCAATTACGCCATATAATTATAAATTCCGTGATATTTCTTAGCCTCTGACAAATTACGAACGACACCAACCTTCAAGAAATATGAGTGATAAATTAAAAGAATAGCCTGCCTTGTTTCTAGCTCCCTCCTAGTTCTTCTATTTCCAGCACTAAGAGGCGAGGATATACACAAAGTATGAGGGCAGGTGTTGAGCCTTCTTTTGACCCTTGTTGAAGTTGGGATGCCAGGAATGACAAATAAGCTGGCATTCTTTACGTACCCATGTGTTGTTAGATGAAAATTTAGTAATGCCGCTTGTGCCCGGAACAGACTTCTTTTGAAGTTTAAAATTGTTGGGTTGGGCCAACAAAGCCAAAAAAAAAAAAAAAAAAAATGCTGAGGGAGATTGTGTTTTTCTGAGTCTGAAAAATATATTATCCTAGTTGTGGGTTATAAAATTCAGAAGGGGGTTGTGGGGATTTTGATTTTAAAATATCAAAGGCTATCGTATTATGAGCACAAATAGAATGTAATTACTCAGGAAAAATTGTAATAGTCAAACATGGACAACTAAAATAGGTGAACCTTAAAAACACGTGTCATGTCTTTCAATCACTGATCTACAGATTCAACCCATACACCAGTCATCTTTCTAGCTTCTGAAAAAAAAAACCGTCTCTGTCGTTAAAATGTAGTACGGTGTGTGTGCCTGCCTACTCCTCTGGATTTAAGGGACCTACAAAACTGAGAGCAGCGCAAAATGAAAACGATAATTAAATTACGCTTCGAGTCTGCCTATTTTTGTTGCTGTAACTGATTTCTTGGCCCTCAAATACGCAAAAAAAAAAAAATGCTCTGAAAACTGAGGCATGTACGAAGATGAGAGTATCACTAAATGAAAGGTAATTTTAATTCATCGCTCATCATGGCTGAGTTGTGAGAGGTTTGCGGATCTGGTCGAACCCCTGGAAAGGGGACCTTGGCAATGTCCCCACCAGGACTGCCGGCCAGGGTAGCGTGTGAGGCTACATGCTCCTTCAGCGGCTATGGGAACTATTCTGGCCAATTCAGGACAGTCTTTCGGCCCCTACGATAAATCGGAGGTTTCCCGGATCGAATCCCCGGGTTGGCACCTCCCTTTACCAGATATTTCTTCTTCTCTAAAAGTTTGGTAATGTTCAAAATTGAGCCAGTTTAGCCATACAAGCGTTAAGTTGCTTCGGCTGACTTATAAGGCTCAAAGAAATTAATTTTTAAAAAAATTTCACTTCGGATATAGGCCTACTTGCATGGTTTTGTTTTGATTTTTTTGACCCTCAAACGCGCAATGCATCATTCTTAATATCAGCAACACTACATAGAGATCATAAAACTTAGGCTATAGGTTTTGCTTCAACTGGTTGAACGCAAGGAAAAAGCAGACCTAGGCTATATGATTGGTTACAATTGACGCACACCTCTACCAGTGCATTATTCAGCCTTCAAGAAGTTCTCCCAACACTGCAGCTTGGCTTAAGCCTTTAAAACTTGGATGTAAACCTTAAAAAACTTAATGCACTACAGGAACAGATGCAAGAAGAGACATGTAGGCCATCAGCATCGCAATGTGTAAAGAATCTTCAGCATCCCAATGCAGCCTTAATTAAGTATTTTAAGGCTTACGTCCATACTTTATACACTTGTGCGTTTTTTAACACCAATATCTGTTTGTTTTATTTGCGGGGGAGGAGGTAATTTCAGGTAAATTAAATAACTAGAATTTTGATACACAAGATAATCGCCATTTCAGATAACTTAGATGAAAACTTTTTCAGATAAATCGATCAACTAGTGCATCAGTCCTCCTGTCCGGTTTTTTTTTAATTTTTGTAGGAGGTACAGATATATGATAAGATCTAGATTTGGGGTTTGCTTAACATCTCTGTAATGTGTGGCGCAGTGGTAACCCGGACCACTGCACTGTGACTGAGGTTGGCGCTAATGACCTGGCTGTTGATGCTCCATTAAGCCTCAATTCACCCCACCCCAATCACAATAAAATAGCATTAAAAAGGCCCTGGTCCATATCTGTGTTTTAAACTATAAAGTTGAAAATGGGTTCATTAGTTTGATCTCTATGTTAGAGCAAAATTCCCCCCAAGCAGAAAAAGAACAACAAGAATTTGTAGTCATATTAAAATAGCGTTCCAAAGGTCCTAGGCTTTATTCATACCTGCATTTTAAACTATAAAAGTAAAAAAAATTGGTTCGATTTTTCGGTGAACAAGAATATTGTAGTGGCATTAAACTGGCGTTCAAGATACCTTGCTCATACCTATGTTTTTCTGCTATAAAAGTTGAAATTGGTTCATCTCTAGGTGTGAGCAAAATTTCCTCAACAATACTATTGTAGTCACATTGAAATAGCATTAAAAGGTATTAGGCATTCATTGTTCACACCTAAGTTTTAAGCTATAAATTTGGAAATCGGTCAATTAGTTTGATATACAGGTGAGGGCAAAGAGTGCCAACAACAAGAAGAAATGGCCATGCTGTGGGGGCAAATTGTTCGATTGTATATGACACGACCCCCGAATACCATATTTCGTTGGTCTGTGTTAAATTCGAGGGGGACTATAGGGTTTTAAAGTGTGATGTTTAACATAGAATTTCATTCTGAGGCTTACCCTGTCGTGGTCCATGATACCGTGAGCAAGTGAGGTATTATCGTCAGCCGTGGCAGCAACCCGACGAGTTGACGGGCTTCAAGCTAGTAACAAAAAATTCCATAAAAGATGCAGTGGTTTTAGCTTCTATCAACGGATGTTTTATGATTAGGAACCTGGTCAACTAAACTGTTTCTGCATTAGTACACACATTTAATCAAAATTGCATTGTATTATGTGTTGGTATTTGGCAGTTAGATTTAGTTGTATTCTAATTTAAGAAGTTTGCTTTTGTACTAGATGTTGGAAACTCGTTTTGGTGCTGATTCGATTTTTTTTATGCCAATTTAGAGTATGAACACGTACGCAAATTCGATATGCGATGTGAAATATTAAGGCAGTAACTGAAATATTAAGGCAGTAACTGATATGGCTGTGTTTTGCAATTATGCTGCGAACTCGTTTTACAGACAAGGGCTATTCTTTGTGTGCAACTTTTCTTGCAGGTAATAAAGCCAAAGAGCCGATTTTTCATTTTGCTCACATAATCCGACTAGACGGGTTTCGGATGAAATTGGAGAGCAAATAATATTTGTGCAGTTGAGGTGGGTGGTAGAAAAGGTCAGGTGGTCTCTTGGCAACCTGTTGGTAATGTTCTCAGCAAATAGGCGTACACACCAGGAAATAAGTTGGCTGTAGATGATGCGGTTATGAGAACTAAAGAGTGGCGAAACACTTGACCATTTTTCGCAGGGGTGGGGGGGGGAACTCCCTATCATTCTTTCCGTGCAAGGATCCGAGCCCTTCCATAAATCACACTTTCCTATATTTTTTCCTTATTTTTTTCACGCTCATGTATATTTTTTACTATAGGCCTATTTTATATTGTGAAGTTGGTTCATTGTGCCGGGAGTGAGAAAGGAGGAGTCTTCAATATAATTATACTCCATTTACCTCCACTCGTTCCCATTTTCCAGCTGTCGGAACAAATGTCCTTTTTTTACTTTTGCAGAAAATGTACATTAAAGATTGCTGTGTAGGTTATTGCTTTGTATAAATATGTATGAAATATACCACTTGTGCTGTTTTAGTCTGGCATGTGATAGTTCACAATTGGTAGGCTGCCGTTTAAGTGACTTGGAAGCAATCTTCACGAATGTGCATTGTTTGGCACTAGCCATTAGACATTAAAATTCACTGGCCATTGTCCACCACCTCTTCTGCTGCTTAATGTTTAGATACGCTCCAATCATTCAAAGAGGCTAGTGACAGTATTGCACGCTTGGCTGGACAGTCCTTGTAATTTGCACACAACACCGTAAACGGTTCCAGTGGTATTTGAGCATCAGGGTTGTTAACAAGTTGCTGTTTGGCGAGAAGTGCTGAAAATCAAGTTGCCAACTGTTGAATATACTTCGCCATTTGGCGAAGGTTGCCTGGAAGTAAGAAAGAATTTTGTTTTTAAAGTCAATGCCGTTTGGGGTAGAAATTGTGTGTATTGACTCGTGGCGCCACACCTGTTCTTATAAGAACAGGTGTGGAGCCACGAGTCAATACACACAAGTCAGTATATGCGTGCCGGAAACTGGTGTGAAATTTCACGTAGCGTTGCTTAAGTGAAACAGGATTTTGGCATTGTTAAATCAGCTGGCCTGGATCCAGGGAACGAAATCCACAGCTTCTTCCTCAAAAGACCTATTTACAAGCAGTGTAGTAGCCTACAAATCTAGTTACAACACGATACTTCCACGTCCTGTGGATGTTTTCGCATTTATAAGCTCCTGATTGCGCCAGTGGAATATTTAAATAATATGCACACGCCAGGCAGAGAAATGATGCACTTGTTGGAAACATCCTATAAAAATGTTTAAAATTCTTATCATAATGTCGTTATCGACTTTCAAGTTGGTAGCAAATAGCAGGTAGAAAATATTACTTTGTTTTTCTACATATTGGCTGTGTTAATTTACTGTATAAAAAAAAAAGATATGCGTACGTACCATTTCTTAGTGATTTCGCTGGAAAAGCTAAATTGAAAGCTGTCTTAGCAAAACCGAAATTTGAATAGAAAACTGAAAAGCTGTCTTTGCAAAGCTGAAAGCAAAACTGAAGGGAAAAACCGAAATGCTGAAAAGAAGAAAAAAATTAGAAAGCAAAACTGAAGGTTGCTGCCAATTAGGATACCTGCTAATCCCTATCTCTATCCAAGTTAAGCAACAAACATCACATCAATTCATTTGTCGAGGATGTAAACCATTGTAGTGCAATGCCATAGCGTACATGTCTTATATCCTGAAGCATAATTGAACACATTTCAGGTAGTGAGGGAAAAATAATAATGGGTACAAAATCTTAAAGTTGTGGTAAAATGGAAAGCAATGACCCACCTGACAAAAATTAACTCTTATAGGAATATCAGCTTAGTGGATTTCAAAGCCAAAATCTTACCTTCAATAATGTTGCAAATGTTTTACTAGCTACTTCTAGTCCGCTCATCAACGTGTTAATTTACATAAGGGTGATTATTCACCAATACAGAGATAGCTGGAAGGCTTCCAGCTATGAAGTAGGACGAATGGCTGCAGTACAATACGAACCGCATACCTTTTTCTGGTTTACAGCTTGGGGTATAACGGGAATGGCGTGGGAGGGCACGCAAGTACGAAATTGTTATAACCATTGTTAGTATTGTCGGCATCGTCTCTGTTTGGACGTCCAGAGTTCTGATAGTGACAACGTTCATACTGATTTGTGTATCTAGCTTAAAAAAAAAAATTAAAACAAAACCAAAAACTGAATGGTTTGGCCTGTCAAAGGAATAATGTGAAATTAAAATATTGGAAGTATGGCTACTCAGCTATTGTTGACGTGACACTTATTACACTCTACGTGCTAGTTGCGTTGAGTCTAATGCACAATTAAAAAAAAAAAAAAATGAAGTGATATCATATCGGAAACCAAAACTGGTAAAAGGGATCGCCAAGTTCCGAATGGTTCAGTTCAGCCCTTTCAAGGAGTGATATCAAAATGCCAAAACATTCGCCAAGATAATTGCTCCGAATAATACCTTGTAGGTTCAATGAGAAACAGAAAGCAGCAATGTTCTAGTTTTCATTAAACCTTCGAACTATTAGTTGTTAGGATCAACTTGGCAAATATTTTGGTGTGTTGATATCGCTCCTTTGAAGGGCCGAATCATTTGGAACTTGGCGGTTCCTTTTACCAGTTTTGGTTGTTGATGAGATGTGGTTAGCCTGGATTTGTTTACTAGTGTTGGTAAAGGTTTGCAAGTCAGTGGGCACCGCGAGGAGTGCGATTGTCCTCGCACCTCTTACCACACTAGTACAGAAAGAGTGAGAATCTAGCGTAGTCGTTCAGTTAAAACTCGATGTGTTTAAAAACGGAGATTGATGCAAAAAATAAAAAATAAATAACCTATTGATGCAAAGGAGAATCACTTTAAAATAATGTGCCAGAATTCGATTATTTTTCCGTGGGCTGCGTTTGCAAAGTCGTACCGAGTCACTAAATATGACTATGTAGCTACGATAAACATGTAGCTTAGTGATAGGTCGACCTGTGATTATGATGGTGATGGGGCTTATCTTTCTGAATTACCTTCAATATCGTAGGATCCTAATTTTTTTTTCGTTAACCCTCTAAAAATGAGAACTATTGTCACTTACTAACACGGTAAGTTTTTATTCTACTTTTGATGAGGACGCAATGGTATACATGATGGGAAGAAGGAGCGGAGTGTGGAATACAACTTAAAATATAAACTACAGCTGAAAATGAGTTGAAAATAAGTTTGACCTATGTATTTCTGTGTTCAGTACGCGTAAAGAAAGATGTATGATATTTTTTTCTTGAAAAGGTAGAGATGATGGTGGCAGGGCTTTAAAACAATTTCGTTTCCCATATGTCGGGTGAAAACTTTTTTGCTGACTCAAAAAGTAAAAAAATAAAAATAAGTACAAGCTTATTTTTTAGTTATTTCATTTCATAAACTGCATTTTATCGTACAAGCAAATGTTGTTCACAATATTTAGGCCTAATGCTTCTCCCGTCCTTCTGTCATTTTTGTAGCATGGCAGGTAGTTTCTGTTTCAACCGTAGACCTCGCGGAACTATCGTCAATTCAAAATGCTAATGTAAACATAAATAATGTAAAATAGTAATATTAATAATTTAACTTGTGTGAGCTCAGAAACCTGTTAGGCGAATTTAGAAGCATGTATATTGAGTAGAAGCAAACGAAGTTTAAAAGCCAAAAAAAAGGAATTTTTTTTGTGTCTGTTGTTATGAAATTGAGCGACGGCTTCTTCGTTTTATATTTAAAAAAAAAAGATTTTCCGTGAACATGAACTTTTACAGTAGAAACCACTATGGTGTTTTTCAAACAAATGGGAATAAAAGCAACATATAAATGGAGAAAGAGCTATTAAGTCGTGGGAGTCTTGATGTACCGTAAAATGGATTTAGCAGCTATGTTGGACTCTGTTTATAAACATTTTTACTTTATTTTACAGTAGCCTACTATGATTATAGTTGCAAACATAACATACTGTAGGAGTTTGCCTAATACGTGTTATCTTATTAGTATGCATTCTACTCGCACTCCTCTATTATGTATGCTGATACCACATACACAACCAAGTATTACTTACAGCCGTATTCCAGAAATCCACTCAAGTTTGAGTGTGAGAGGGCAAATGTGAGTTCAAAAATGTAAGGTAAGGGTCAACAATTTTAGTATAGCTACAAAAGCGAATGTGAGTGTCCTAACATCTGAGGGTATTAGTCCTATGTCTAAACAGCAAATTTTTCAAGAAAACTGCACTTTGTGAGGATAACACAATCTCCTGTGTACTACATGGCCACACCCATGAGAAACTTTTAGGAAGGGGTGCCCCCTGAAACTCATCCAAAAAACACTGTGGCCATTTTTGTTTTTAAAATGGCCGCTATAGAATACAAAAATTCAAAATCGTACTAATGTATGTAAGTTTGGTGTCAATTGCTAGGTTTTAAGGTTTGCCGAATTAAAAAAAAAAGCTCTAAGAAGATGCCAGGACTCCACATGACAAGATATCCAAGATGGCTGTCAAAATGGTGGCAAAATTCAAGTGGTTTTCATAATTTTAAAATATACTTATAGAGTAGGGCAGATTGAATTATTCCTCAACAAAATGAGTTCGTTTGCAATCACTAGTAACTAGCCAAAGGACCAACTCGTATCCGTAATGCATGTGTTAGTAATTAGGGATTAAGCTGCATTTGTTTCTCTACACTATAGCACTGCATTTTCTTCAATTTACCGTAAGTTACATCTTTAAAGTGATGCGGTAGCAGTTCTAATTAAAATAAATGGATGTATTTAAGCATAGATATCGGGTGGAGGTGTATATTTTTCAACATGGATAATTAAAACGATTTATGCAATTACGGGCTAAGCTACGGTCGTTTATCTACGGTGTACCACTGTGCTTTTTGCGTCTATTTATCACAAGTTACATATTTAAACTGCTGCAGTAGCCGTTCTAATTAAGATAAATGGATGTAATTAGGATTGGATGAAAGAT
>JAHWFP010050977.1:68960-97401 GCA_023313725.1 Lithobius niger | reverse complement strand
TAAACAGTAGTAGCTTATCCCATAATTACAATAATCCGTTCTAATTATCCTTATTCGAAAATATACTCTCATCTCTCTTCCATCTAAGCCTAATTACATCCATTTATCTTAATTCGAACGGCTACTGCAGCAGTTTAAAGATGTAACTTGGGATAAATATACAAAACGCACACATCTACACTATACATAAACTGCCGTAGCTCAGCTCCTAATTACAATTAAACGTTTTAATTGCCCTTGTTTCAAAATACACTTCTCCATCTTTCATCTAAGTCTACTTACACCTATTTGTTTTAATTGGAACGGCAACTGCAGCAGTTTAAAGATGTAACTTGTGGCAAATAGACGCAAAAAGTATTCAAAGTATTCAAGTACTACGGTGGAGATAAGCTGCCGTAGCTTAGCTCCTAATTACAAGAAAACGTTTTAATTACCCTTGTTCAAAATTATACTTCTCCATCTTACATCTAAGCCTACTTACACCTATTTGTCTTAATTAGAACGGCTACTGCCGCAGTTTAAAGATATAACTTGTGATAAATAGACGCAAAAAGCACAGTGCTACACCGTAGATAAACTGCTGTAGCTTAACTCCTAATTACAATAAATCGTTTTAATTACCCTTGTTTCAAAATATACTTCTCCACATTTCATCGAAACTTACAGCCATTTATCTTAAGTAGAATGGCTACTGCAACAGTTTAAAGATATAACTTACGGTGAATTTCAAGAAAATTCAGTGCTACAGCATAGAAACAGCCACATCTTAGTCCCTAATTATGAATAAACTACACCAAACTACGGATTTTACCTAGTGTTTGCTAGTTACTAGTCACTGCAAACGAACTCATTTTTTTGATGAATAATTCAAATCTGCAATGGCTGTTTGCCGTGACGTCACCATGAGTTAGCCAATGGCGAACGAGAACAACGGCGGTCTGGCCGTCTGATTGGACTAGGGCAGTCATGTGATATGCACGTCACAGAAAACAGCCATGGTGCATGGTACAGACCGGTATATTTTAAAATTATGAAAAACACTTGCATTTTGGCCGCCATTTTGGATATCTCATTGTGTGGCGTCTTGGTAATTATTTGGAGCATTTTATTGAATTCGGTACAACTTAAAACCTAAAAGTCGACACTAAACTTCCATACATTAGTATGATTATTGAATTTTTGTATTCTACAGCGGCCATTTTAAAAACAAAATGGCCACCATGTTGTTTTTTGGACAGGTTTCAGGGGGCACCCAGCAAAAGTTATCATGGGTGTGGACATGAGATGGTGTTATCCTCACAAAGTGCAGTTTTTGTTTGGTTACACCTAGGACTATATTTCTGTAGACGCGGTTTGACTCTTACACTCACATTTAGCTCCACTCACACTTGAGTGGATTTCTGGAATAGGCCTGTGTGTCTGGCTCGCTAGCTCGATGAGAATGCTGCATAGTGATGGCCATATCAGCTTGGATTAAGAACCTAGGTTTTGAGCTCATCAAAGTAACTAACTCAAGGGTTAAATAAACTTTTGCTAGTAACCGACTTTAAGCAGCCTGCGACATCTCTAGAAGTGAGATTGACGTGATTTGTAGGGGTCGGACGAATATTCAAATATTCGTTCGTTAAGAGCATATTTAAATAGGATATATTCCACTCGAATATTCCCCCCACCCCCCCAAAAAAAGTTCTGGGGTATTTTAAATGTTTGAGTTACTTTTTAAGTTTTCCTGTGGGCTTCTCGAGTTCCAGTTAGTCCGAACTATGCTCTCTTCCCTGCCCCTTTCCTCCCAACCAATCTGTAGTGAGAATGATCCATGCGTTTTGGATTGCTCACTTGCAAGTGGTGGGAGCTAAAGGAATAGAATGGGCACGTCAACCAGGGCCATGGTAGGCAGTTGATAGACGACGTCAACTTCAATATCATACATAAAAGGGGAAGACACCTTGGTGAATTATTGTCATTCCGTACACGTACTTCAGTTGGGAATTCATCATTTTTTGGGTGGTGTGATGTATGCCTTCCTAGTTGCCTTGTGTGGTAGATTAAATTAAACTCGTAGTTGTATTACTACGTCTTGCATTGACAATAGACTAACTAAAACATATGTTCGTTTAATGAAAAAACTGATTTTCTTTTAACGGGAGGTGGGGGGGGGGGGGGGAAGGTCGGGTCTTTACAAACATTTTGAACGATTATTCGAATTTTTTTTTTTGAACATTGAAATATCCTTATCTATCCCACTTGTAGTAATGTGACAGATGTGATACTTGTAAATTCATTACCGGCTAAATAATTATGGGTGAAATTTCAAACTTTAACATTTAATGATAGCTACAGCAGGCAGAAAGCGTAAATAACCTTCCATAATTTTAAACCAAAATTGTAAGAGTGGTTGGATAAACTTATCGATGTTTTTCGTGACAAATGTGATGCCTTTATATCAATGTACCGGTTATATAAAACTGTAAGGCCATTAATAATAGTTGAAATCGAAAATTGTTATAAACTGCAGATTTTATTGTAAATAATCATCAAAGCATGTTAAGTTTGGTTGAAAAATGAAAATTGTCTCTACGGGTTACCTTATGGAAACCGGCAATCGGCGATAAAACCACATTCTGGAGAAAATGAAACACTTTCACCACCAGTACAACAATTTAAATTTTCGTACTGGTGGTGAAAGTATGTTTCGTTTTGTCAAGAATGATGGGTGACCTTAGAGTGAAATTCTCCTTTTACCTGATAACTTCTTAGCTAGAAGCTTGAGATCTAAACCATTGAAAAGCTGGCAGAAAAACCTTTCAAACGGATTGAAACATTAAAACCTACCAACCCACTGGCCAAACTGGCCACCAGGAAAAATATTTTAGTAGCCAATCGGTGAATCGCCAGTGTATTTCTGCAAGTATATAGATATTAGATACGACTCCCAGGAACAGTGGCACTCTCAGTGGTTCGAGGTTGTGCAGGTGCCCCAGTATAGGACAATGAGTTTTGAATGAACACTTACTTCTTGGCCACACAAACTTTGAGGCAGCGCTTTTTCCTGGACGAAAACTCCATTGTTACGATTTAGCATTGTAGTGTTGGGCGGTATCAGAAATTTTTCAGACGGTGCCAGTACCAAGCTAAGTACCGCGGTGCTCGATTTTCTCCGGTACTTATGAGGTACTTATGAATGAGGCGGTATCTGGAATTATAGTGCTGTGGTGCAAACACCCGATTTTTAAATAATATATTGAAAAATGTGTTTTGTTGATATTGTTTTAATGGGGAAAAGATTATTGATCCCCCCCTCCCCCGATTTAAGCTTAATTAAAGACGACATATTTGATAAAACAATAAAAAACCATCTACTAAAATTTGTAGTTTACTATCCAAGTAGATTTCAAACATAAACAAATGCTGGTTGTAGCATCAAAGAAAAGCAAATTTGGCTCCACTTTTGTGGATCGTTTAGAATTCCAATTTTACCATTGTTGATCTTTAACTGATTGTTGGATTGCTTTGAGCCCTACAACACCGGAACTAAATGAACTATTGTCATAATTTCAGTGCCTTTTTCGTATTAAACCAATACCGATATTTTAACAATGCACGGTATTTGGTACCGCAGTACACCGTGAAAACTGGTTTACCGCCCAACACAATACCATTGTTATGTGAGAAACTTGCCTCATTCGAAATATCTTACAGCAGGAACTTGATCCAACAATGCAACATTGTTTTATTTCAACAATGGAAAGATGTTTCCACTAACATTGGCATCTACCAGGAACGATTAATCCGTGTGCAGTATTCAGTGCATATGAAGTGTTCAAAATTCAATGTCCAATACTGTACATAGCTCACTAAATGCCTTTGTCCAAGTGAGTATTTACTGTTATTCCAAGTCCTCCTATCGTAATGTAGTAGGCACTAGCTTATTTTTTTCCTAATAATATTTACTACTCTTGTCAGACATGGTAGTAGTTCATTGCAATATCGATTTTTACTATTACAGCAGCAGCTGTCTAGTGACACGGCTTATTCCATCCATGTTGGCGGTTAATATATTTTTTTTTCACCATTGTGACTGTTGACAAGTAATTTATAAATAGGTAGTAATGATGTTGTCCACGATTTTTTTTTTGGCTTACTCAAGTCGCTGTTTTAAAGTTATGCGACAAAGTTAATCGTTTTGGAAAATGTAGTTTCGTAATTTGTGTTTCAAACCTATGACCAAACCATGGTTACTAACAGCTGTAATGCTAGTACAGTAGGTTGCTAGCGATCACTGTAATAGTACGCTGTGTTGAAAGAGTTTCATTCGTTTAGTAGCTGCTTTATGTCTATTTTATTGGTAAGCAGAAAGAAGACTGCCGTTTGTCCCAGGTGACGTCACAATTCTAACCGTACCATAACAACAAGGAAATGATACAACTTTTTTCCAAAGCTTTGTTGTCTGTAAGGAATCTAGGATTTCACACTGCTAAATTCGGCGCTTACCATTTCACACTACTAAATTCGTCTCACACCAGCACGTGCCGGACGCTTGTTTGCGAACCAGCTTGGCCGCTATGCCAAACCTGCGGATAATCTTGGCGTATTATCTCTGTACCAGAACAAAAGATCTAGCTTCTTCGTGCTGCTCCCCTACACAATCTTTTTGTTGTGGGATAAGGACTTCATCATTTACCCCTCGTGGTAGATGAAGCAAACACGGCTGTTTAAACGAATTTTAAGTGTGAAATCCAAAACGAGCTGGCTCGGACTGGCGCGGGTGGGTTCGTGCCCGGCGCGAGACTAATGTAGTAGTGTGAAATAAAAGTATTGGCCAGAATTTGAGATCAGATATATAAACCAGAGTTCTTACGGATTCGTTTTTTGCGTCAAGGTGGCGTAACCTTGGCACGACCTCTCATAGGCCAAAGTTCCCAGGTCTGAGGCCAACCTCTATGCATTTGGGAAGAGATGGGCCCCTGGAAATGTACTTGTGCTTTTGATTGGGGCATGCAAATAATCCGAGGTATTTTGCATGCCTGTTTTTATTTGTCCCTCTCCATTTTGAGGTAATCATAGCAGTTGAAAAGGATATTAATCCGACGATTTCTCTTTTACCTGAAAACCGGGAAAATGTATTGGAAAATTCTAGGCCTTGAAAAGTCCTGGAAAAATAAAAAAAATTGCCCTAAGTCCTGGAACAATCGTGGGAATTCTCATAACAATCGTGCCCATGTTTTCGGCGTCGGACATAAGTGTTAAATTTGTGTTGGAACTCAAAACCCCCCCCCCAAAAAAAACATAACACGTTGTCGATACCCAGCTGCAGTAGTTGTGCATCTATACGTGAAAAATCTCAATTGCAGCCTGCCACAGTTTCGATAAGCCACAGTTTCATATTTAACTGAATCTATTAATTAATCATTTGTAGTCCGTGAATTTTCATTAAGTCTTTGAAAAATTCATGAAATTTTAAGCTTACAGACAAGTACGAACCAAGGCCGAGTGGAACAGTAATATAGAGGAAGGTTGGTCCTTCCCCAGCTCATTAAGTCGTTTACCCGCCAATATTTCGTGTTACGTCTCTGGCTCCTGTCTGGTTTGGCTTGTGCGCATGTGCGTAAGCTGTCGAGCTGCATTGTGACGTCAATCTGATGGGATACAAGATCGAACTCCGGTTGGCCAAAGTATACTTGAAACTCGGTAGTGGTTCTTGGGAGCAAATTCTGGTTGGAGTGCTGCGTCTGTATGTCTTTCCCCAATGTGGATCCCAGATTAGGAAAAGGGTTTTTTATTGCCGTCACCATTGCTTTGCTTTTTGGATGAACCGATCAACCTACATTCGTGAAGACTTATTGTAATATTTAAGAGAAATTACTTGGGTTTCTGTTTAGTGTGGGTTTTGCATTAATTTTTGTTTCTTTGGAAAATTGTTATAAAGGAAAATGCTCGGGTCAACCGACACACAACCAGATCTGGAGTAGGCCTAATTTGCGTTAGCAAGCATTTACAAGGCAATCTTTAGGTACTTGGGACTGGTCATTATTTGTCTGGGGTTGGTGGTGGTGGTGGGGGGGGGGGGGGATGAAAATGTGATAACCAAATTTTCGATGACCCTGCCGCTTTCTCAAAACTCTTAAGAAATATTGATCCCCCCACGCTATGTCCAAAGATACTGTCTGAAAATGATTTCCTGCAGCTAAATAAAGTAGCACTCCGCACTAACAAGTTACTGCTAGTTTGAATGAAAAACGTGCCTAGTTTTTAACGGAAGGACAAGGTTGAGTTTAAAATGTTCTAAAAAACAACAATGTTCCTTACACCGATCTTTTATCGAGTTTCCGCACGATAAGCACTGTTTGCTTGTAGGCCTATGTTCACACCCTACCATAGACGGCACCTGAAAGCCAAGGAACCAGGAGGCAAGGCTTTTCGATAATGTTGGTTGAAAAAAAACTAACCGAGGTAGTACTGGTAGGCTACTGACTGCTGAAAGTGTAAGGTTTGCAATCCAAAAATGACTTTTTCCTCCATTTTCATCTGTGTTATTTTTTGTTGTGACCCCCCCCCATGGGCCTAAAAAATTTTAACTTCCCCGAGGGCCCAAAAAAAATCCATGTCGTCCCCCCTCCCCACCATACGAGCTAAGTAATGACCAACTCCGTAGAAACTCAACCAGGTCAAATATGCAGACAAAATTTTCCCTTGGCAGTACAATGATAAAAAAATCGCAATATAACTTGTGGCGCCCCCTAGATGTGATTTGGTAAACCAGTAATTCTGTCGCTAGCAGGTTTTTGTAGGATGTGCATGAGGGGAAACATTCAGCACCTTCGTATTGTATTTCGGCACCGTCAACACTACAATGTTTAATCCAAAGGTTAAAAGAAAAAAAACCACAAAAACATCGTAAGCATAATGCTTTCCTATATTGACAAAGAAAATAGAAATAAATTGGGGCCAGGGTATTTATAATGATTTACAACCGTACCATTTTGGTCGTCAATGGAGTCACTTGTGCCAGTTGCTGTTCTTGGCATTGGTTGTGATTACTCTTGGTTTTCCAGATGAAGAGGTTGCAACGGAGCCAGACGATGAAGGATTTAGGTTGTGCGCAATGACGACATTGTTATTAAAAAAAAAACAATTCTGATGCTAACTGGATGGTAAGAATGGCAGAAAGTGTTAGACTACAATGGAAAATGGATGCATAAAATATGCATGTTTAGTTTGGATGCATGTTCGAAGGCTGGTTGGCACCGCATGGTAGTCTGCAGAATCCAGCGCCGTCCAGCACTGCCTGGCACTATCTAGCGCTTGCTTGCAGCAGGCGATGGAGTGCACAAGAATAATTCTTTTAGGAAAATAACCCACACGTTTCCTACAGTGATTGAACATTTGGTAGGTCTTCGTGCATCTGGGAGCAAGCTCTAATGGTTAATGATATTGTGGCCGCTATAGGTGCAGATTCATACATTTTCTTTACACGCTGTTGGCTGGTAGACCAAACATTTTTAGTTGCCAAATGTGAAACTTTGTCGCCAAATTAAATTTAATGTTAAAAAAATTAATTTTTTAGACATCGTACGCCAAGGACAAAACTCATTCAATCTAGTGAGCCCTTACATCTGTCGTAGCAAAGTTTTCTTATAAATAGTTATTGTGGCACGTTCACATGACCTTGCCGGTGCATAGGTTTCAAAAACCTTTTGACAATAAAGAAATTTCTATCACAGTAGCATTTTGCCTCATCACTTCTGAACAGGAAGAGCTAGAAACTTGAGACCTGGACTATTGGAAAGCTGGTAGAAAAATCCGCCAGCAAGAAATGAAAATATGTTCAATTCAGTTTGGTCTTGTTTATCACCAATCCACCAGCCGAATTGGCCTCTAAAAACATAGTTATCACCAACCTGCTCAATTTCATAGCCAATTAGGGAGTGACTGGTGGATTTCTGCACGTATAGTCATCATTAGATGGCGCCACGGTAGATTTTTAAAGATATTCTGTTGGTAGAAACTTACCGCCTTTACACATAAGTTATTTAAAAAAAAATTACTTATAGATAGGCCTATCATTACAACAAATTCATTTATAGATAGCGTACTAGAAGATAGGCCTAAAAAAGAAGATGCTAATATGTATTTCTGGAAAAAAAAGTAACGCGTATTGGTAGATTGAGCTTGGATCGCATGAAAAAAGTTGTACTTGAGGTTATACAATTTGTAACTGCCCTTGTAATTAGTGATGTACCGATTATGGGATTCATATCGGTATTGCCAGTTATCGGAGGCAATCCGATATATCGGTACCGCCGATGTCCACCTCCGATGTGCCGATATATCGTATTGGATCACATATAAGCCACACTTTTTTCGATATATACGAAAATGACGATAACTTTGCTAAATATTGGCTAATTTTGACGTTCAAATACACCATTTTAACCCTTTTTTTCACCAGCTTTCCAGTGATGCAAACCAGAAGTCATTAGCTCCACCCGTTCCAAAGTTTTATATGAAAAAATAATTTAACTTATATTTTTCAACAAACGTGGCTTGCAAATAGATAAGAAAAACTGCTGCTTGCTGGTATTTTAGAACTTATATATCATAAAGAGCTCGTCTGTTGATTAATTAATATCAACATTTTCACATATTTAGATTTTTGCATCTTTACAATTTTGGAGTAACCTAAATAAACAAAACTAAAATGTTTACTAAAGTAAACTAGCTGTTGCATCCTAATTTCCTTAAGGGATTTTCAGTAAGCTCTAGCCTAATTATTTTTAATGCTAACTTTAATAGACTGCTCTCTGAAAGTAGTGCACTTGAGATAACACATGAGAATAAAAAAAATGTGATATAATATGTAAAATACTTAGGTAAATATCCGACATTTCCATATTTATCAGATGGATTGGTGCTATCAAACTTTGAAATATTGTTTTAGTTGAAATGGTTTAGGTGACAAAGTTGCCAAATTGGTATTTGTTTAAAGGCATGAAGGAGCTTCAGCCCAAGTGATGGGCTGTCTGCGACTAACATGCAGCATATGACAATGTGTCAGTTAGGTAATTAATGTGAAAGCCAATTTTAATACGCAACAATTCCCTGATAAACTTTCATGATTCCTGAACTGCGGTGGTTTTTTTTACATGCTTACAACTTCTAAAGTATTTATTTTTAAACTAATAAAATTTTTATAGATTTAGTTATAAATTCATAGATTTATTGCATCCTGGTACAATTGGGGTAAGTTGATCTGGAAGGAGCAGCAAATTTTCACGAATATTTGTCATGTATCTTAGGTAAAGTGACTAGTTCAACAATTATCTCGTCGGTCACAAAAGATTCTAATGATGCCATGTTCTTCTTTAGGAAGTAAGAGTAATAAAAAGGAACTTATTTATTTTATGGCTGTTGGCCATCTATTTCTATTGCAAACGAAAGATAGTAATGGTTTGAAAAGATGGTAGGGTTGAGCCTCAAGCCTCCACCTACTTTGGACACGTCTAGCTGGTAAGCCCATTCACACCACTACGAGATCTCCGACCAACACGTTTCGGCCCACCTTTGTTAACCAACCCCCCAGGCTGTCGATCGTAGCAAACGGAACATTTCATATTTTTCATAAGCAGACTGACGTCACCCGCTGACCAACCAATGGCTGACAAGCCACAGCTAACACGATTGGCCATTATTCGATTATGCTCTTTGCATTCGGGAACATCTCTCAGCTTGTATTCAACGGTGAGATATAGCACAGTGTGATGGGTTGTTTAGGCCTTAACATATGTTTGAAAATTAAGTTTCTAGCCTTACTCATCCTGCAGAGTTGGTTGGTCGTGTCGGTGTAATGGGAGTTATTTTTAGTGCTATTGGTCGCTACCATTCCTCGTTTTTGTCGTGGCGGTCAGAACCACCCCTAACCCGTCTAACCAGTAACCTGGTGAAAAGGACGTCATGCACCGGTCGGTAGCTTCTATTGATGCCGAGAGTCCTCGAACGCCTACAGTTTTAATATGACAAAGTGACCTTACATTTGTTTAGGCCCAACTTGGGCTATACGATAAACAGTCTTAGATTTTTACTGCCAATTTTTGCCCATAGTCAACTTTTGTAAATTTTCTCTTCAACAGTTTCGAAATTGGGAGAGTCTCATTAATGTAACAATAATCGGAAGGTGTTGAGTATGATTTGTATTGATAGTAGCAAAAATTTATAGGGTTAGGGAGGAGAATTTGTAACTCTACAAAGTCCCTATTGAAACGTGTTAACATTCATTCCTGTTACGTCCGTCTGGGTTTTCAGAGGGTGCCACGCGTTCCATTTGGTAATTTTTGCTCATTTTTCAGCCCAAATCTAAAATAAACTAAATTACAACTAAGCTGAAGTAAATAATAATTAAATACAAGCTAGTTTCGTTTGATTTAGTTTAATTTTCGGCTGAAAATTGAGTAAAAAGTTCCACACAAAACTCATGGCGCCCTCTATAAACTTAGACGGAACTAATAAAATGAATCTTAAGACTTTTCAGAAGGGGTGTAGGTCACAAATTCTCCTCCCCAACCCTATAATATAAATTCTTGATAGTAGGGATTAGCTCGTATTGACACCAGCGTCGGCAACAAAAACACTAGCTTAATGCTGATTGTTTTGGTATAATGAGCGTGGTAAATAGCTTTAAACAAATTTTTGGTAACGTTGGAACCAGACGAGATTAAAAAATAAGGTTTGCAGCATTTTAAAGCGTTGTTCAAGCAGCGTCTTCCTGGGCACCTCGTACTTAGGCCGCTAAAATTTAATTCAGTGGTTCTCAGGAGTGGCACTAAAAATAAATTTGACATGGACGCGGGGTGCAGTGTTTCGTTTTTACTTTTCATTCACGATTTTTCAGATGGCATTTTTTAAATATAAATATAGCTCACATTTTGTTGTGGAGTGCAATACCTAGGCTATGTTTTAATGTCTGATTCAGCAAGTTTGAAGAGTGCAAATGTTGCGCACTGGATAAAAGTCTTTCTTTAGAACCAAACTTTTAGTTGTGACACGCCTCTTGGTGGTCCTTAGAATTCGCCGCTATCATGTGAATGGAGCTCTAGCTAATGTGGTCATCAGTTCCAGGAGTGTTGATGTGTGATGAAACTTTTTTTTAGACTATGGTTTAAAAAAAGTTTCACATGCTAAAAAGAAAACTCCCTGCGTGCGTTCCTGAAACCACTTAGTGTAACTTTCGGGGCTTTATGGATTTAGCCGAAATTTCTGGACGAATGGTATGAACAAAATTACAGTAATTAAAATCGCAAGCAAAATTTATGCAGTTCTGCACCGAAGGTGTCGTCTAATTTTTGAATGAAGTTTTTCTTTTCCGTACATCGGTATCAAGAGATGTTGTTCATTCCGTAGTAGCAACGTGAATAATGGGCATGGATTCGCATGGCGGCTCGTGACATCACATAAGTGGTTTGATGCACTCCCAGTTCCAGTCAAACTGTCAAAGCCATACATAGCACAGAAGGCAAGGGAACCAATCTTGCTTGGGGATCGTGTACATGCCACAATAGACATGAGCATGAGGCATCACAGGGCACTACTCTTCCCGAAAATGACAGGGATGGTTCAGGTCAGGCTCTGACTTGGGACCTTAGGCACATGAGGTTTGACATTAAGCTACCATGTCACCGGCATAGCAGTAGTTCAAAACGTTCTAGTTGTACACTGTATTTACTAGGTGTTTTACGTGTTATTGTCCGTCTTGTGTCGTTGACCGTCCCGGTAGCTGTAATCGGGTTATGGAAGATTTTCCATGTACGAATCATGGAATCTTTGTCGTAAAAAGGTATTGGTTAAAAAACATGACAGGAAACTTATTGAAGTTTTTTTGCTTCTTTTTTTTTTTTTTTTTTCAACTCTTGATTGTTATTTTAACTTTGCATAACATACGGTTTGTGGTTAGGCAGTTAGTGACGGAATCGTGTATTGATGGATTTTTTAAAATAATCTCCATTAATATATGTGTTTTTGCTTATGCAAGCGCCGTATGCTGCCAAGTTATTACACAACTGTGAATTGCGCTATTTATAAAGTTGTTCATTACCACGATTGATTTTGAAGGCTCAGTTAGCCATGTTGTTGGGAAGGAGTGAACAGATTTTATTTTTTAGTTTGTGTCAGTAACGACTGTGGTGTTGGTTTGTGTCCGAGATCTCGGTGTGTGCTGTAATGTTGCTTCTGAATTGACACGTGAAACAGCTGTTTACGATGTGCGCATGAATGCATTTAATTTAGCAGATTGTGCCAATATCTGCGCTGCCATTTTTTTTTTTACCAGAGTTTTTTCTTTCCCATTTTGTCCAATCCATTTGTGTAATCAGCGAGATTAACGCTGAGCATTTAGCACGAAAAGTTGACAAAATATTCCCAAGCTTTCATTGCTGTTTTGTTACATTATCGTGTTTTAGATATTTTTTTTTTTTTTTTACCAGGTTGCTAATGTCGCTTTGATTAGTGCAGTAATCGCTTGTTCGTGTTTAATGCAATTGTTGACAAACGCAAGAAAAATGTATATTGGATGCCCCGTCCAAAAGTAATGAGTTAACATTGGTGTTAACACTGAATGGAAAATAACAGCAGTGGACAAAGCAAGGCTGCTTGCAATTGGCTGCCATGGACGAGGCTTTGCTGCATTTCTTACGAACCTATAGCTCTTTCCTGCCTTTTTTTTTTTGCACTGACTTATTATGGGAGAGAAGAGGCTGTTACGAGAAATGTGCAAACAGTCGCAATAATAAAATGTGAATAGTTGATAAAATTAACCATAGTAGTTGTTCTCGGTGTAGTAGGCAAGCCATGTTTTCACACTGCCTGTTTGTCGCAACCCTCGGAGGCACACAGCGGAGATGGAAGTGGGTCACTTTTTTTGACCCATGACCCACCTGACCCACTCGATCCGTGACCCTAGACCCACTTGACCCACATGATGAAGAACAAAATTTGACCCACCTTGACCTATCCTACACTATGAAAAAAATACAGCATACCAATGCATGCAATATTATTTCAAACAGACCCATTTTTTTCAAAGAAAGGGTTTTTTTTTTACTAAGGGATTTAACCTTCTGAGGGAAACTATTTTTTAAAGATTAGGAACAATTTTTTCAAAGAGTACTAGTAAGACTACCAAAGTGTCAAATAACGTACTTAACAATTACAGTGGATCGGTGGGTGAATGGTCTTGACCCACGATAAAAATGTGATCCATCTGACCCACCGACCCATGGGTCAGTTGCATCTCTGGCGCACAGTAAACTTTATCTCAGCTGGCTTTGCATTGGTGTGCTTGATGTTTGGCTTTTTCGGTAGATGTCGTCTCCATCACTCACGCCCGCATGAAGACTTTGTTCGATGCTGATGGCTTTGGTGCCGAGGTGCGTTTAACAAATTTGCTATAAGTTAAATAAGTAGGAATAGAGTCTGTAATTACTGTACATTTGTGTTGATATAACACATTTAAACAGGATTTGCCTTTGACACTGCGTCGTAGGCTTCCTTGGTAGATTCCTACTGGCCTTGCGTTGGTGGTGATGCAAGATGTCACCTTGGACTAACAACTCTCTTCGAGATGGACGAGGCACTTACCTTCACCGCCATACACAGCCCGTGCCCGATACTGTTAGGAGACTGGCAGCGCGACCTTGCGTCATGGCAGATCGAAACTATTTCCGAAGGTTTTCCCCGGTTTTCCCGTTTAATTGTCGTCACTCGCGTGACAAGAGCGAGGTGGTCTAAGGTGACAGGCCACTGACGGATTTCGCGGTGGCACTGCTATCACAGCTGCAGAAGGTTGGAATACACTCAAGCTTCCAGGTAGCTGTACGTGAATTGTCCATCTCGAAGAGAGAGTTGTTAGTCCAATATATCACCATCCTATTTGTTGTGCTTCTCTGTGATTGGCTGTCACAGTGACTGCTTTTCCTCGCGTACTGACCCTCGCCTGTGGTTCGGCGCAAACGAAAAATATGTATATTTATAGACTTTTGTAATATTAAGATGGAAATCCTTTGTAGTTTTCTTTTTCATTGTCCTGTTGATCGTTGGGTCATTTGAAGCAAATAATAAAAACTAGCTGTCCCTCCGGCGTAACATACGCCGGTCTAGCCAGTTCCCGCATACCTGAGCGAAATACTGTAGTGGGCAGTATGGAATAAAAAGGGCGCCGACTGCCCCCTGCTTCCTTCTCCGTACTCCCCTGCGGCCTACCACTTGCATTCTGCCATAGTCTGGTCAGATCCCCCCCCCATATTAACTCCTTTCCTGTCCCCCCCCTCCCCGCCCCCGGACGCGGATTCCCCTATTGTGTGGTCTGAATATCCCCAACCCTGCTTCCCCTCCCGTGCAAAATAATGATGAATTTGCTTGCCCAACCTAAGCGTATTATATATATAGATGAACCAGTTCAGTTTTGAACCCTACTGGATCCAGGTGAAGGACCTTCCAATGATCTCAACGGACGTTTTACGCAGAAACTGGTACAGGGAGGGCAAAATCGGGGGGATTTGACCCAGGAAAACTCTGACCACGATATAGTTTGGACAAGAAATTGGCCAAAAAAGGCAGCAAGTTTAATGTGTCCAGTCGTGCCCGTCAAGCCGATGCCTAAAAAGCGGCCTGAATTATAGATCCCATAGCTGCTGAAAGAGCTTAGAAGTGTTTTCGGAGACTGCATGGCAAGGACTTTAGCAGGATCACTAGTTACTGATTGGACCCATCTTGTCAAGGCTGCTAGGCTGAGTTCTACTACTACTAGGTCACCTTGACCACTAAGTGTTAGTGTACTTATTTTACTTGCTGAAAGCGCTAACTGTAGTTAGCTTACAAAAAAATCTCCAACAATAATCCTATACTATAAGAGAGTTGCCCAGGAAAACCGGAGAGATGAGCGCGAGAACGGCCGACGGAGCGTGCGCGAGCGCGACTTCTCAGATTGTCCACTAGATGCCACTACTAACAACTCGCTCTCAAACGAAACCACTAGCAAAACGAAACTAGGACTAAAGTAGGGCAGGACGGTACTTTTTGGTATGTACGCTAAGAGATTCTCAACAGCACGAAGTTAAGCATAAAAAAAATGTATTTTCAACGTTAATTTACCGATAAAGAAGAACCAAGGAAATTTACTTTAATGTTAATTTGCCGTTACTTAGCTAAAGAAGAACCAAGGCAACATGGAATCGAGGCTACTTTCCCCGCTCAGGTATCTCCGTTGGCCTAGAGAAGAACTGTAAAGTTTCGAACACCGCCTATAGATGACAACGATCAACAAATCCCAAGGACAGTCATTCCCAGTTACTGGAATCGACTTGCGAGAAGAATGTTTATCTCATGACAAGCTGTATATGTGGCAGCATCAAGAGCTTCAAACCCAACAAAATTAGACATACTGGCAGATCATGATAAAACAACAAGAAATGTAGTTTACAAACAAGTTTTGCAGTGATTTAAGTGTAGTTACTAATCCAAGATTTAACTACACTTACCCGCATTAGGATCCCGGGCGAAGCCGGGTACTTCAGCTAGTAAAAAATACTACAAACGAAAAGCGCTCACGATTGCCTGCCTGGCTGCGTGACTTCCCCCCCCCCCCCAAGAAAGAAAACTAGATTTTGAGAAGATGGACGCGTAATTCAAGAATCTGGGGATTGGTCGGCGTCGTGGTGGGGGTTGGCGGAGGAATAGGGCTCTGCGACAGGAAGAGGCCGGGAAGGTTGGGGAAACGTGGGGACGGAGTGTAGTGCGACACCACTTTCACAAACGTTTGAGCTTTGGGGGTGAGGGAAGCAGGAAGACCAGTATAAGATGTTCGAATGTTATTAGAATGGGGAGAGGGGTTTTAAGTTGCTAAATTCCGCCAGCGTAAGTTACTAAATAACTCAATATGTATTACTCTGAGCTGTGTACCGCTGGTATTTTTGCTTAAAACCACCACTTATCTTTTAACGGTTTTTATTATTATTATCGGAGCGAGGCCAAAGGCCAATACAACCATCGTTTCCGCATCACGGAATAACTACTGCAACAGTTAACCCCAGATTTTGTACATTGATGGAGTTACACCCAGAGGAGGTTTTAACAAAGAAAATTTAAAATCGAACAGTTGAGGAATAATGAAGGTGACAAAATGCACAGGTTGTGCGAGCTGCTCACCTATTTGCTCACCAGTACTTTCTGAAGCACCATCAACGCCATCCAGCGACGCGCTATGAAAGAAATGGACAAAACAACAAGACGCGATGACGCAACCGAAAAGATGAGCCACAACGCAGTTTCCACTGCAGCATGTTTTGCAGTCGCTTTGCACCATTTTGTCGGCAGTATAACAGTATGACGCCCTAGTTATTTGTTTTGCAACGTATTCGTTATATGCAACAGGATGCTGGCCTGGCTGCTACAACAGACAATCTTTTGTTACGAGGCTGAGCCAAGGCGCTGATGATCATTTTGCACAACACTGATCAGCAATTGTGTCTGGGTCTGCATTGTTAGGTTTCCAATAAATACCAGTATGCTACCAAACGATGGAACGAGAGAGAACCTTAAGCATCAGAACCATACGCTTCCATTGTTGAAATCCACGCAGAACACGGTTTAAAATGGCTGTCAGGCTGTGCCCAGCTGAATTATGCAGCGTCAGCCGCGAAACTCCTAGAATACCATAAATACATTCAGTAAAATTAGAGCGGATCATTGTCTCCTTTTTTGTCAGTTAGTTTTGGCTGTTGTGTACAGAGAGGATAAAAGTTAGAGGGGTGTTAACCAGAAATGTACCGACATAATTTTCCATCTAGCCAAAAAATGATGTAATTTTTTCGCCTAATTTGCCGACTGCCCAACAATTATGTAATTTTGCCGACTGATTTGCCAACCGGCCAAACATGGGGGGTGGGTTTGATACCCCCCCCCCCTAAAAACGTCCCTGGTTGTGTAACCAATTGTAATGCACCAGCTACTTCAACCTTACGAAAATGGTGCAACCTTTCATTGTGCTATACTTGGTATGACCAAAACACCAAAACTTCAGCCATTTGTAGCTCATATCAGTATGGTTCATAACTGAATTAATAATCGAGTTATCCTAGAGCACGGGGCAGAAATCGTATGAAGGGTGTAGCAAAGTACTTCCCTGTAGAGCACTGGGCACAAATTGTGTAGGTTTCTGCCTTGTGAATGCAGAAAGTATACTAATGTATTATAGCATGTGTTGCTCAGACAAGTAATTTTGACAGTATCCTAAGTAAATTATATGCCAGGCTTAAATCATTTCGGTGCTCAACACAGACCGATGGTAAACCAGACCAACTGTGCAGAAAGTGTAACTTAAACGTGGACAAGTAGTTTTCAAAATTCATTTATTTTTTGCTGGCAAAGGCAACATTCCTTACAAAGTATTATTGCAGTTCCAGTAGTGATCTGCTTTTGTTGGTTACGAGGTCAACTTTGTCTAAGTGCGGTTGCGGCCTTCACCACTGTTGGTCGCTACTCGCCAGACGGCGATGGAAAATCTGGACTTTGCAACTTTTTATGCTACTCGCCGAAATGGTGACTACAAAAAAAAAAAAACTGACGCCGTAATTGCCCAGAAGCAAAATATTTTCAGCCGTTCTGCGACAAACTTTTTACAAACTAAAAACTGTCTTCGGGAAGAGGGAGGTGTCTGGGGGTTGTAGGTAGGGTGTGAAGATGGAATTTTGCATTGAGCAAAATTTTGAGTTCAGCCCATTTGGGTTCATGAACAAGTTTCTTGCGAAAACTTTTTTCTACACCTTTTAGGTTGTTTTTACTAAACAACTTGAGAACGACCATACCTATCGTCATGACAATAGCACCATTCAAAAGCTCTAGAAAAAACGGTTAAAATGGTGTATTTGAACGTCAAAATCGGTCAATTTTTGGCAAAATTATCGCAAAAAGATGACCAAGAAAGAAAAAAGTGCAGGATAAATCGTACTGCAACACTGCCAGCCGTACTGCGACGTAGCGTCGCGCGTCGCTCTGATTCTGCCACAGGGTGTAATTGTTACATTGGGAGCCAGACTAACTAGAAATAATGGTTTGTGGCGTTGCATTCAGTGTTAGTGCCAGCCTTTGTTAGTTGTATCAATGCAGTAGGTTCTTGAAGCAAATTACCACCACAAATTCTTAAAACTGATTCGATGTCGAGTAGATAATTCAAAATGTGGAGTTAATCTTGTGCTTACCAGATGGAGAGTGCCACCTTAACATGACTGTTTGGTGTAAAGCCCTCTCCAAACAGAAGAAAATTTCGTACGAAGCAATGTGTCACTACGTGCCTACACGATCAAAATTGCTGCAATCGTACGGTTCTTTTGCTTTTAAAGACCAATTTTGAAGTCTTTGAAGCTCATTTAAATAAAATGTGTCTGAAATTTACATTCTTAAATTATAAACACGTTGTCATTGAAACTAGAGTCGCGCAGTCTACTTAGGCCTGCTGCAAAATGCTGGCATTCTAGCAACTAGGATTTTGCTGCGACATAATCGGTGCCTGCATTTTGATGGTGTTTTAATAAGTATGATCATTTGCCATCTACAACGTGTAAGTGCCATCCTAGGTAGTTATAGTAGCATTTGTTTCCTGCTGGCTAGCTGACGTCATCAAAATATTGCTTTTTACTTCCATGTGGTGACTAAATATCGAACGTTTTATTGGCCTTCTTCGCTAGGAAGATCTGGGCGCGAGCGTGTGTGGTTGGGTAGGCTAATGGCCGTCGGGAAGTTGAGACGTAAATACTTTTATGTCTAAATTCTTGGCTTCATTTCTTACTTCTTAACGCAAAATTAGTGATAGAATTGGATCGTACAGCACAAGACTTTGCTGGTTTAAGTATTTTTCCAGCACTATTGGAGCATACTTTTCCAGTTGGTAACTGCTGGCCAGTTCCATATTCGTTTTGTGAGCTCCTTATACGTAGTGATTCATTGCGTTTTCTTTATTGGTAACATTACGCCAAAACTACTGAATCGAATTAGATGAAATTTTGTATGCTGTTCAAGTACAACTCGGAGAATGCCTTTTTTTTTTGAAATCTAAAATCTGATATATTTCGGGCTGGAAATAAGTAAGGAAGGTCAATCGAAAATTGTTAGAAACCAATTGTTGGATATATTTTTCGATTTGAATTAATTGTAATTCTATCAAAAACCAAAACTGGTAAAAGGGGCCGCCAAGTTCCGAATGGTTCGCCCTTCAAAGGAGTGATAACAACACACCAAAACATTCGCCAAGTTAATTGCACCGATTAATAGTTCGAAGGTTAGATGAAAAGTAGAACGTTGCTAATTTCGGTAGCAATGTTCAAATTTTCGTTTAATGTCCATAGTATTATTCGGTGCGATTAACTTGGCGAATGTTTTGGTGCGTTGATTTCACTCCTATGAAGAGCAACAGTTTTGACGATCAAAAATTCTGGTTCATGATCAATCAATGATAAATTGTTAAGTAGAAATGAAACGATCTGGGTAAACAAATTGTCGAGATTCAGTACAAAAATGAAAAGGGAGGGAGAGGAAAGAGGTAAGGAATGAAAAAAACTGCCGTTCTCTTTTTCTCTCCCCCCCCCCCCCCCCAGATATAATCTCACGCTCCGCTCTTGTATGTCAACATGTGCAGGTATGGTGGTGGCTCTAGTAAAGTAGGCTATAACTTGATAGGTTACTTTTCCATGACAGACTTTCTTTTTATAAGGCAATCTTCAAAGGCAACATTAGGGTTGTAGGGGAATTTCCAGTAAAAATGTAGTTTTCGTAGTTTTTTTTTAATAATAATAATAATTAGTTTATTACCAAATAACGGCATTAAGTTCACTCAGAAACTTGTAAAGAGCCGAGACATATCAAATTTACAATTACTATCCATAAAATATCAATTACAACGTACACAAAAAAACAGCCTATGTTAAATGTTCAATATAAAAATTAAAAAAAATTAAAAATCGCTTCAAAAACAAAACAGAGACCACATAGGTTAATATAAAAAAAAGTATGGTAACTGCAGAACATTAAAAAAGAACTAAGAATACTAATAATAATAATTGAACTAGCACACAGCTTGAATATAAAAGTAGGATAATGTAACAATCATTTACCTTAATTTCACATACATTTAATTGTTTAAAAAATATCTTTTATCTCTTTTCTAATTTTATTCTTACTACCAAGTTTTAGCAGGTCAATGGGTAACTTATTAAACAGAGTTGGGATTACATATGACCTGCACTGTTTACCGTAATCATTAATTACCTGAGGGACATTAAATCTGTAGGTGGATTTACGTAAAATTTCTGCTTTACTATCTGTCCCCTTCTTAAAATCAGTTTTAAAGTAATTTTCATAAATAGTTACAAAGTCTCTAAGTTGGTTAATTTGCAGTATTTCTTGTTTTTCTGTATTATAGTCTGTGTTATTTTTAAATAATACTTTTACAATTTTGTTTTGGACTTTTTGAAGTTTGTTAATTTGAGTTTCTTTTGCGTGGCCATACACTTCAATACCATACCTCAATATACTCTCAATCCATGCGTAATATAAATTTCGTTTGGTTTTATTATCTAGAATATTTTTTATCCTGTAAAGACTTGGCATCATTTTACGTAATTTCATTATAATACTGTTAATAAACCAGATAGTATACCATTATAAATACCATATATATATATATATATATATATACACCATTACCAGATACCAGATATACCATTATAATTGTATAGACTATTTTACAGAAGCTTAGAAAAAAACGTGAAGTGTTTGAAAAAAAGTGGTTTCCAGATACAAAAAGGGCATGAATTTTAGCATGTGGCCTACAAATCGCAAGCGGTTCGGTTTTTATTGTGGGATCGGTTTTAACTTAAATGACTGTGGCAATGCAACGTATCATCTGCCCCTTACTGTATGTAATCGCATCATCCCCCGGGCACATGCCGATTTTGGCCGTGATCCGAGCACTTTTCAAAGTGTTACTCGACTTATTTGACCTTTATAATTTTGGACTAAGAGTAATTTTAATTCTTTTACCGTTTTGACTTCCTTAGATGGCTAACCCTTAAACAGTAGAAATGTGTAGAAGTTTTCAGAAACTTGTTCCTAGATAAAATCTATATCATTAATAACTTACAATGTGCATTCATGCATGTGTGCATATGCCTCTACTCATCTTGAACTAAGGCACCTACAAAAATGAGAGTAGCACCAAATGAAGGATAATTAAATGGCACTTCAAGTATTCCTATTGCACTGTTGTAACTAGATTTTTGAGCCTCAAGGGGTGAGGCCGACTAATCAGAAAGAAATCAACTAAACTAATGAAGCGCAGATTGACGCCAATACAGTAAGCATAAGCGAACGGTATCTATATATATATAATTACACAAGTTCCGCAACGCGGCCATCTGCAGCAGCCGGCAGCAGCCATCTGCAGCGCAGCAGTGAGCAGGACATACGATGCCATCTCCGCCATCCACCGACGGAACGGCAAATTATAAGAGTAGCAGCCAAGGCCCGCTGAGATAGTAGCTGTGCCCGGAACGCAATGGCCAGCAGCGCGAACATACGATGCCATCTGCCGACCGGACGGCAAATTAAATGAGGGGGGGGGGGGGGAAAAACGACGGGGAATGAGCGAGCGAAGCGAGCGACCCCGCTAGTGTCTAGTAAATTAAAAATAAATTGTGAACTCAACTCCGTAGCTTAACTCGTCCTTAATTTTGTGCGTGTCAAAACTAAATTTATAGTACACATTATGGTTAGAGTTGTGACGACCTGGCCCTACGAGATGACTCTGGGACAGGCCATCACTAGGAAGCAACCCCTTAAGGAGCTTCACTGCGCACACTATACGTGCAGGAGTAGTCAATTGCGACTGTCTTGCACAATCGCCGTGCAGCTGCTCACAATGTAGCTTTTATTCGCCAGCTATAAAAGCAGGGTTAAAAGCTACATCTTGACCAGAAGCCCCACACACAGGTTGGTATGTGGACGTGCTCTGGAGGACAGGCAAAACCATACCTTTCTATAGTTTGTTCCACATTATGTTTTCAGAAAACTGACTAAATGACGACGCGTTTCCTTGTACTACGAGTGCAAAAACATGTGGAAATCACACTTGTAGACTCAACATAGTTACTGTTATTTTACGAATGGGATGTTTACGGATTTTTTTGCACTCGTAGTGGAAGAAAACGTGGCGTCATACAGTCAGTTTTCTGAAAACATAATGTGGAACAAAGTATAGACGAGTTGGAACGATACAGTTCGACCACTGAAAGATACAGCAACCTTCGGGTTCGATACTGTGGCGACTAAGTCTGGTTGCGGGTTTCGGCACATGAAGGACAGTGAGGGGGAAAAAATCAGAGGCCAAAAGCACAAATCAGTGTCTGTCTGTATTACTCTGACTGCAACGGCACTACAGAGTTTTCGCCTTTGTGGTAACAAAAATACAAGATAGACGATTCAACGTTTTGTAGCTTTTGGCCATGACCGTCGTGTCAGAAAATAATTTTTTCCTGTAGTATCCCTTTACAGTCAACCTCTCGAATGTCTGTGCAGTAACAGTCGCCACATTGCAAGTAGACCTTAGAAGGCACTCAACATTTCTTAATATCAATTCTTAAGGTACAATACTTTTTGGACTAGTCTTGTTTTGTAATGCATTTACAAGATTGTATCATTTTCTTCAATCCCTGTATTATTACAGTGAAAACATTAGGTATTTTAATGATCAAACGGGAGACCCATTCTTCTGAGAATGCACCCCCCTCCCTCCCAAAAAAACAAAAAAGCTTTGCTGCAATAATAAAAATGCATTTTTAGACTATTGTTTCCTCGGCCATTCACTCGTAAAAGGGTATTTTCACCTTGTTGGTGAGTATACGACTGAATTAGTATTAAAAAAAACGTTTAGCGTGTAAAGTACAGATGTAAGCCTTAATGATCTAAAGACTACAGATGTAATCCATTAGCGTCACACTAGTACGTGTAAAATAATCTCCAGCGTTCAAAATAAAAACAAGCTGGAACTTTTTTACTTCGTATTAGTGCGAAGCTGGTTCGGTATCTAGGTAAAAGCAAAATTTCTTAGAAAGCAGAACAACAGAAATTAGTTACATTAAAATGGCGTTAAAATGCCCGAGGCTTTATAAATACGGATGTAAACCTGTTTACGTAGCTTTTTGGACTTATATATCAGAATTCACCTGAGCGGTGAATTGAATCCACGACCTTTGAAACCAAAGGCCGAAATCCTACTACTAAGCTCTAGGCCCTAGGATTTGTTCAAACATATGTTTTCAGCTATAAAGGTTCGATCTCTAGATGAGAACAAAATTTCCCCAACAATAAGAAGAACAACAAGAATATTGTCGTTACACTAAAATAGCGTTTAAAGGCCCTAGGCCTTGTTCAATGCCTGTTTTCAGCTAATAAAAAAAAAGTTGACAATCGGTTCATTGGTTCTATCTCTAGATGAGAGCAAAACTTCCCCAATAAGAAGAACAAGAAGAAGAACATTGCAGTTGTATTAAAGTAGCGTTCAAAAGGCCTTAGGCCTTGTTCATACCTACGTTGTAAGCTATAAAACTTGAAAATCGGTTCATTGGTTCGTTTTCCAGATACGGACAGAGCCCCAAGCACAACACCAGAAATGGCCGTTCTGTGGCGGCAAAACGGTTCGATTGTTGTCATTTAAATTGTTAGTGCAGTGAAATAGTTAGGACACGACCCCAAATACCGAATTTCGTGGGTCTGTGTCAATTTTGGTGGAAAATATAGGGTTTCAAAGTTTGACATTTAACACGGAAGTTCATACTGTGGCTTACATTAAAGTCGCCAAGTGTTGATTTTCATTCGCTAGATGGCGAGTTGCGACTGACGTAGGAAAGGGTTGCTTACAGTCTTGTCTGATTACTAGTTTGTTTGAGTAAAGTGCCACAATTTGCGTAAATAACCTCTTTTGCTAGGGTTGAGAAAAACT
This sequence comes from Lithobius niger, assembly GCA_023313725.1. Classification (NCBI taxonomy): domain Eukaryota; kingdom Metazoa; phylum Arthropoda; class Chilopoda; order Lithobiomorpha; family Lithobiidae; genus Lithobius; species Lithobius niger. The sequence goes on along the minus strand of JAHWFP010050977.1, from coordinate 73,367 downwards.
CGGGCTTTATTGGGCTTATTGTTTGTAGCATTTACTTATTTTTTCTTGTTTTTTTTTTTTGGGGGGGGGGGAGGGGCTTAATAATAAAATCATAATTAATTGAAACTTTTTTTTTTATTTAAAGCATATAAATTTTTCCCAAATATCGGCAACAACTGGACTGCCGGCCAGGGTAGCATGAGAGGCTACCATCTCCAGTCTCTACGATGATCGGAGATTTCCCGGATCGATCCCCTGGTTGGCACCTCCCTTTACCAGATATTTCTTCTTCTCTAAAAGTCTGGTAATGTTCAAAATTGAGCCGGTCAGCCATACAAGCATTAAGTTGCTTTGGCTGACTTAAAGCTCAAAGAAATTAATTAAAAAAAAAAAAAACTGCTGTTATCATTGACTGCAACTAGGGCTAATACCTTTATTTGTATACAACATAAAAAAAAAGTAATATTAATTATTTTCAAGCTGTTAACTGTTAAGGCTCGAGAAAACTCGATAAAGCCAGATAAAACCAAAAGAAAAAAACCAATATAACCCGAAAAAAAACATGTGGGTTCGGTTTTTCAGACTTAAATCGGGGTTTTTCAAACCCTGGGACTAGTTGGGTCGAAAAACATTGAAATTGTTCATGTTTTAAAAAAAAAATCGGAAAAATTAGAGAAAATATTACTTCTTTTAAGGGGCCAACCAATAGTGTTAAGCTTTGTAGGTTTAAAATAATTAACAGCAGTGTTTGAACTTCTTTAATGTTCAAATTTCGTGTACGAGGTTTTTTGTTTTACATGCGCCATAAACAAACATACAGAAGCCCATGCTAAATATCAATTCTAAAGTTGCCTGTCGTCTGGTTTGCATTCGTTTCGTGCTGGCTTGCTGTGTGTCGTCATCAAATTGTTACTCTTTATTCTCTTCCAGGCGGTAACTAAATATCGAACGTTTTTATTGGCCAGCCTTTATTTACAGTCCCCCTTCTTCACCTGGAGGAGATGGGTTAGCTGGAGCGAGTGCGTGCGCCCTCGATAATGGCTGTCTTAAAATTAACGATGTCAATCAGACGTATGGCGGGGTTTCCGTCACCGTGCGGTGTGCATTTGACTTTTCCATTTGCAGTTTCTGTGCCAATCAATGATTTTGTTTGGGCCTCGGATTTGGATGAGAATAAATTATGTTTCTTGGCATAGGAAGTTAAAAGGGACGGCAGCTTTAATGGCGTGTTCGTTGCGTTTTGGTCGGTTGCGATGAAAATCGCTCAGCGGACCGATTTTCTAGTTGACGAATGGCCATGGTTGTACACACAATAAAACGATAGGCTTGCATGTAAGTTGGGCGTTAATGTTACGTATCACGATTGCTATCCTGGTTGTTGTGGATGGAAAACATGAATGGTGGTTTTTCACTAATAAGTTGTAGTACGCGCAAAGGGTTGTCGAGCGATTGCTCATTCTGCGAAATCTCTATACACTGCGGTCAACAATTATTGGAATTTTCTAATTTTTCCTAGATTTTACTGTGCCCCATTTTTTTGAAGTAATTACCCCCTCGTCCTCCTCGAACACTCATTATCCATTGTAAATCAAACGAGAGATCCCTATAGGGGAAAATCACTGAAAATCCCAGGAATATCATTAAAAATTTCTGGAAATCCGACGGAAATCATGAGAAATCTGGAATGTCAGGGAGATCATTACAAATTTCTGGAATCATTGGAAATCGTAATCTTGCTGTATACATCATTTTCTGACGTGAGCAAAAGCAACCCCTCAAGTGATGTGTTACAAATGCAGTTTTCCATAACAAAAATACCTTAAAACTACTCGCCCTTTCACATTTTGTGTTTTATCCCATGGTAGAACGTCGTTTGCAACTCGATATGAAGCAAATGTAACAAAACGGTGTTGTGCACAAAAACCCATCATTCAGTATAATATTGGGGATAAAAGGGTTGGTGAAGACTCATGGGTTTGGTGCAGGCTGTTGGTTGAATTTGTCAGTGAATGATGTTCAGGCATTAAAAGCTATGGGCAAATTTTTTTTTTAGCCACATCTTCTGTATTTATTTTCTGTGGCCCTTTAGCCCCATTTGTTTGGTTTGTGCTGTCCCCCTTGCTACGGTTTTCTACTGGTTATATAATGAAGGTTTTCAGCTGTGTACTGTTTTGTTGGTCAAAAGGAGTCAGATTGGGTGCAAATAACCAAAGTGTTGTCGTGCCCTTCCATGTATCCTTCACAACCATTAGGTGATGCATATGTTTTAGGTGTTTGGTGTTGAGTATCATTAGTTGTAAACGTCTAAATATTTCACATATTTAGTGTCAAGATACTCAAGAAATACTAACCCAATTTTATTAGGATTTGCGCACTAAAACCTCAAGAAATCCTAACCCAATTTTATTGGGATTTGCAAACTTAAACCCCAAGAAATCCTAACCTAATTTTATTGGAATTTGCAAACTTAAACCCCAAAAAATCCTGACCAACTTTATTGGGATTTACAAACTTAAACCCCAAAAATTCTAACCCAATTTTATTTTTAAAATTTTAATGACTTTTACATGGCGATTTTTCGTTATAATGTACTTACAAATTGACCTAAGCTTCAACAAGTTTGGTACGGGCAATTAAAAAGTAAATTAAAATAATGGTATTGACAAATTTAAAAAATGCACCTTGAAAAGTGTTGAAACTGTTTGTTGATGGGTTATGCATGCAAACCCCATAAGTTGGAGTAAGAGGAGTGTACAGTCTGTAAAATACACAATCATGATTCACGCGAGTTGTTGACGGAACGATCGATTGTATTGATTGGTGCTTTAGGCCTAATTTAGTTGGATTGTGTAATGGTTTACCAATTCCAGGTGTGTGTCATTGTAACCAGGTGCCAAGTCACGCTGCTGTTATATATAGGCTATTCATCCAAATAACGTCAGAAGTTAATGGATTACATTTCACATGTGTTGACGGGATAATGCGTACGATTGAATTGGTACTTTGTGATTGACTCACGACTCTAGTTATATACACCTACATGAGTGCTGCATTTTTTATTGTACTTCTATCCTTTCCCGACATATGCATTGTCAAGTTAGTTTTGTAGGGAAGATTCGAACCGAAAAAACAGTTGAATTGGCAAAATTGGTACTGGTTTCCCACACCCACTTGGGGGGGGGGGGGGGATCCAGTCCAGTTGAACAAATTCGTAATATTGTTTTTAAAATATTTCAAAGCCATAAAACTGATGAAATAGTTTATAACATCTTCCCCTTCTTGCACCCCTTAGCTGAATTCCAATTTTTTTCTTCTCTCTTTCCCCCTCCCCCTCAAAAAAAAAATAAGCTTCCTTGGTGTGTTTCTAACTGAATTGGAAAAACAAAACTGTTTTTTTTTTCAGCTCCATTACAATTATATTTTACGCTTCTGTTGGTCTATGTTGTAAATTTTTAAGTTTATCATTAGCTATGTGGGTGTCTGCTAATCTGGGCTGTATGCTGTTGGGATCAGAAACTTGCTGGTAGCCTTTTTTTCATTTTTTTTTTTTTTCACCAAACTGACATTTTGATACTTACTTCGCATTCCTCATTACGGCTTCGGTGCTGGCCTAAACTTTCATCCATAGTGTACGTGGCTTCACCATACGATACGAGTCTGTCGCTCTTGAAATTCTGTAGGCTATCAGCCAGGTGGATTTTACAGTACACTAACAAACTTGTCCGTTAAAAAATAAATGCTGTTGGGAATTTTTTTTTCCTTCCATAGCAATCTAAGTTGTAAAAGTAATTATTATTTTTTAAATTAAGAGTTAATTATTTCAGTGAATTTCACGAATTGTGTTTTTGCATTGTGGCTAAGCATGATTGTTACTTTTTCTAGATAGCAGAAATTGACGATTTGATCACTCCACCCATGGTAGGCTACTTTTTTTGTATAAATAACATAGCTTATACTATTTTCCGTATTAACATTCTTTGTTAAATCGACTTTTTTACTTCAATATTTTAATATTGTTATTTGTTAGATACTGCTACCTTCTGTTGAAACTTGCAGCTGGTTATATTTAAAAAAAAAAAAATTAATAACTTTAGCCGAAGCAGCGCATATCAGGGATGCTGTAGTTAGTCAACGTCAAATCCGCGATTTGTAAAAAACTATACGTAGGCCTGCCTAAATCTTAGTTTGTTACCCAAAATTCTGTTTTTGTTATTTTATTTAAAAAGGAAGTATGGTAGTCAGTCACGCTACCTTACCAGAAGCACTAAAGAAAATGTCGATCTTCCTGCAAACAGTGCGTGGAAATAGAAAATATCCTGAAATTGTTTGCCAACTGGTTCATTTACGTAGACTGTTGATGAAGTTTCGAAGACGTATCTTTAGATTTCAATTCAGAAGGCTTAAAACTGGATGCAAAAAATATCCTGC
>JAHWFP010050977.1:0-63960 GCA_023313725.1 Lithobius niger | reverse complement strand
CTTGGCCACAGCAAGCTTCCACGGGTGACGCTGAATGATCTGAAATTTCAACGTGGTGTTAGTTTTGGCTTTGCCCGAAAAACATCTGAATTAGCTTTTATAGACGTAAGCTGTAAAGCCTGGAACTAGAATGGATTCGCCCCCATTTGTTTATATTTTAGCTGATGTCCGTTGCTTTTAACAGGGTTACAATTTTACAAGAAAATATGCTATTCACGAATCACTTTTTCGGACTTGAAATTTCCCTATTTCGGATTTGTAAAGAGGTTTCAACAAGCCTCGCTTTGTGCCTTTGAGAGTGAGCATGGCATATTTTTTTCCATGTGTGGCTTTCTGTTGAATGTCAGATATTTGCTATGTCGTTAGAGCCGAACACGAAAATTAACTTTATTGTCGAGTCACTGGTGAGTCACATGATTGTAAATAATAAAAATGTGACTCATTTACAAAATCTCCATGAAAGATATAAATAAGAAACGTGAAACGCGTAAAAACGACTGAACAAACCAAACCCTGTGGAAAGCTACTGCGTAAAGAATTATGTTGTTATTGGAGCAATTAAGATCAGCAAGCAAATACAGTTTGTAGCAGTTGATGGTCTGTAGGTGGAAAGAAGTAGTAGGGAAAATAAGATGATTCAGCACCATACATTTGCAGGAAAACGAGGGAGAAAATGTGTAAAATATGCCAAATTAACAAAATCATATATACAACGGCTCTCAAATCATTCTTTTTGTGTGTAGGTGTGTTAGGAAAAATTGTGATTTTAAAGTGTCTATCAATGATGTCGTAATTTTTCTTGTACAAAAATTCGTTACATTTCATAAGTTCGTATTTGCAACAGACGTAAAACCACTTGTTTCGTGTTTTTTTGTGAGCAATGGCTAAAAATTAAGATACACCTGTGTTCAGCGATAATCCTCTTTGATGGGGTCATGTTTCTTTTGCAAATGGTAGTCTTAGAAAATGTGGTTTAGCGTAAAATAGTGCATGTGTGCGTAAAATAGTGGATATAAACCAATGTTTTTGTCTTTGGGGATGGGGGTTAAAATTAAGCTGCACCTGTATTAAGCGATTATCTTTTCAGAGAGTATAAGAGATCTGCAATTATGGAAAACAAATGTATTTGCGTCTTTAAATATTGTAAAATCGTTTAGGCAGTGTATAATCCATTAGGTTTCGTTATGTGAGTGTGAAATATGGCTAAGACGCACCTGTGTTCATCAGCAAAAATCCTCTTTGAAGGATTTGGTTTCTTTTGCAAATGTTAAGTCTGTTAGGATGTTAATTGCGTATAATCGTGTACGCAATGGTTATAAACCGTGCATTTCTTTTTGTCGCAGTGCTAAAGCAATTAGCTAAACGGCTGTTTGTTGTCCCTACAATGTTGCTGCAATTTTCAATGCTATGCTGCATGTATCGGATGCGTTTCTTTTTTTCGTTTCATGCAATGCTAAATGCATCCATGCAGCAACAAAAGAGGTGCTAGCTCTGCTTCAGGAACAAGATGATTGTTTGCCACCGTTAAACAATTTTTTGATCATCTACTGCAAGCATGGCCGTGTTTTTATAGTTATGGTGGATTTACTGAAATCTAAATGCTGTAAGTAGGTAAAGTGATTAATACACCGTCACAAAATTCTATTTATTAATTTCGGTTGCCATTAAAACCTTCACGAAAACGTTTTTTCACGACTTGAACTATTACAGCAGTCATACAGCAATGGTAGCGGCCATTTTTTATTTTTTGTTTGTTTGCTGCTGCGCAGTTGCAGTTCTATACTAATCTGCCATGGGGCTGTTTTCTTTGATCGTCTAACGTTCGTGACGTAATCGTTACGTAGTATTTAGTTTAGTAGACTGTTAAAGAGCATAATCTCTAAGTGGTGTAATTGTGTTCAAAAATGTATTTGCGTCTTTAAATTTTGCAAAATCGTTTACTCATTGAAAAACCATTCGTTATGCGTTTCGTGAAAGTCCCTCCAATCATTAAATTGCGCAAAATCATGTATGCAACCTATCTATCGTCCCTTTTTGCCTCGGCATGTCAAATGCGACCAGAAATCGAGATTTACCGTCAGTGAAAATCCCCTTTAACAGGATCCTGCTTCTACGTCAAAATATTAGCTTTCCTGATAATTTTATCCAAGTTCTGCATAATAAAAACTGCTATTAGCATAGCACTTCTGCTGTTAACGCAGGCTACGAATTTTTAGAATACGGTTAACAAAATAAATAAATATTGAAGCTAAATGTCGACAAACAGAATCCACCCCCTCCTTCCGCCTTTGAACGAGAGAGAGCGTCGACCACGGAATAGGATGCTTCCTCGTGTCTTGGCAAGCTGCCCCTTTTCTTTTTCGACAGGGCTCCACTGCAGTGCAAATGGCTGCATTGAAACCTTGTGCTACGTTGCAGTCAGGTTGAGAATGCGAGCAACCACTAGATTGGCCTGGGTATCCTATTGATTTGTTCACGTAGATAAAAACTGATTAGCCGTATTGACTTGATTCTGCGTGTTAATTTGAATGGTGGAAGTCCTTACTCTGTATCTGTTAAAGATAAAAATTGATTTTTTTTCTGGTTAAAAAGGAACGATTGCGCAGGGGTTTGCTAATTTCGTGAGATTATGCGCTTCCTGAATGTCAATCGCGTATTCCTAGCAGATTTGGGCTTAAGACCGAGTTAGTCATCCATGTTTGTTGATTTAGTTGTCTTCTATTCGACTTAAAGGCCAAAACCGTGTGTGTTTTGTAAAAAGAAATACGACAAATTTGTTTAAAATAACAACTTACCAGAATGCAATACGCGTAGCATTTCTAAATATTCAGTTGCAGTGATTCCACCAATTCTTATCCAACGAAATCTGGAAACTCGACAGAATATTGATTTTCGTAGGTGAATGTGCTGTTTAGGCCTAATCTAAAAATTACTTGGATAGTTTTCTTGTTTTTGTCATGTTAAGGTTGTAAATGTCCGCATTTTGACGACTTAACGCTTTTGTAGTAATAATAAAAAGTATTATTTTGCTTACATTAGTCTTTCTTTTTCGGGGTGGAGGGGGATTCTTCAGCGGTCGAGAATTATCTAAATGCCCCGGTAAACGAACCAAATTGCCCCAAAACATTAAGAACATCGCCCCAGAATACTAAAAGATTTTTTTAAAAGTGCTTTCTTTTACCATGTTTCTCTAAACCCATAAAACCAAGTTGGGTGACAAAAAACGAGCTACAAGACTTGAGACTTGGGAGATCGATTTTCCCCCTCAAATTTTTCAAAATTGGCATGCTCCATTGCAACCAAGTTATTGTGTTTAGGATTTTTCTTGTACCCCGGGATTAAGCTTTTTTGTTTCTTTTTTCCTTATACCTCATGGATGTAAGGATTTTTTTTTATGGATGCCTTCCTAAAAGCTTTTTTTTTTTTTTTTTTTACATTTTCTCTTTTTTTTCTGTCATCCATTTTGCTTAAAATTGTTTACTATTGTCGGTAAATGTGTGCCTTTTTGTTTTTTTGTGTGTCTGCGGCTTGCATAATGCACACGATTAAACTAATCTCTATTTTTACACGAGTGTTCATTACTAATGTAAAATCATAATAGTTTGACACGATTCGCTATTTTATCATAGAACAACGCACGCAGTAAGATTTTACGAAACTCAACTTAATATGAATGTGTTTTTATAAAATGCTGAATAACCTAGAAAAGCAGACTTTTGTCCTCCCCGTCACCCATCCCCCCCCCAAAAAAAAAGTATGTAAAACCTCTCACGTAATTCTTGTCTGGGCTTTGGGTTTATGTCATTTCTTCTTTGTTATTGGCTAATTTATTTTTCCATGTTTGCATTTTTATGTGCATACCAGGTTTGCTTTCCTATTGGTAGTGGATTATACGCGAGAGATAAATTGACATGGGCTTGATGTGCCCACACTTTTTTTTAATACAGCAAACAACTACAATTATGGCTTGTGGCTAAAATTGTTAATACAGGTGACGTTTCGTCCCTCACTGTTCGGACTTATCAGACCAGAGAGAGGGACGAAACGTCTCGTATTTTAACGTTACTGTCCCCAAACCATTACCGTACGGCGTTTTATTGACATAGGAAAAACAAATTGTGTAAGTCAAGCCTAGGAGTTTTATTTTATGGAGGTAACTGACCACCACATAACTGGTTTGTTTGTTGCGTTTTCAAACTTTAAAAATTACAAATTAAAATTATGTAAAATGTTTACGTTAAATCTGTCGTCAGAGAAGGGGCCCAGAAATACGCTCGTGTTCATGTCAATTGTGGCATGTGAAAGGTCCTAGGTATTCTTAGCAAAATTGTCTCTCCTTCCTACGACAGCCTTAGCAGTTCAAAAAGGACGTTAATTCAACAATTTCCCTTTTTTTATTCTCGAAATGAAAATGCTGCCCTGGAGAATGTTGCCTTTTCAGTTGAGCACAATGGGGACATTACGTTTAAAAGCTTGTTCTTATTTATGAATTACGAGGCTGGTTAAATAATGAAACTTAAGCAATATTTGGATTGCATTGGATTCCATGTGATCATTCATGGTATGTATGAATGAACGTGGAAAGCTTGGAAAACCTAAAACAAAACCACCACCTCTTTAGTGCCACCACTGAAGCTCAGATAGTTATCATCTTTCATCGTTATGTTTTATCTTAAACTTAACTCCTGATGAAGAAGACTGGACAGCCATAGAAATATCCACAATGTGGATGAGAATAACATTTTTTTAAACTTATCACGACAAACTATTTTCTTTTACCCCGACACCATTTTTTTTTTTGGGTGGGGGGGAACACCCAAGATACATGAATTAATACTAACTTAAAAAAAAGCCACGATTTACAAAGTGGAGGAAGAATAGGGAGGGAAAATGTATACTGAACCCAAAATCGGTGTAAAAAATGAAGGGGAAATGGGATCAAAAAATTGGATGAACAAATTTACGACACTGCGTAATAATAAGGTCGAAAAATCGCGCAGAAGGGGAAATTTAGTTAGATTTGACCAGGGAATGAATTCCAGTAAAAGTCGAGGGAAATTCAAAATAAGCATTTTTATGAGTCCATATGCCAGAAATTGTTAGCAGACAATTATTTTTACTATTCGTAACCGTTTCTGTGATTTAGTCAGAAATAGAAGGCAGTAATTTTAATGTGATGATTTCCAGGTCTTGGACGTCTTGTCTGGTGGCGCTTAGTATTCATGGAGTCTGTTGTCAGGAAGAAAAGTGTTTGATGCTTGGAGACCCTGCAATGATGTGGTCTGGTCCAATGAGCTTTCAGGCTCTTTAGATTCCGGGCGAGTTCCACTTGAGTTTTGTTGGATGTCTAGCTTGCTTTTGTTGGCAAGTTAGAAGTGTGCCGCATCTAGATTTACTTGGAACATTTAGTGTCGTAGATGGAACGAATACAGAGTAAGATTTTTTGTTTAAAACATTTTGCTGTCTTTTCCTGTACCTTCCCCGTAACGTGGGTTTCAGTCGTTGCGAAAAAATCGAAAGTTTTAGAAAATAACCAGTTTCATTACTTTTATTTTAAACTCGTACCTGGATGTCAGGGATTTTCTGGTATTTTCTAACACACTCTGTATTATTTTCCAGTAACTGTATTGTAATACAATTTTTTTATCCTTCGTAATTAATATTGTGTTAAACTGTCAGTAGGGCTATATGGGATTAGTAACTGTCGTTAGTTTATTTTTAAATTGCAGTTAACTATTTTGCTAAGCGAGTTAGTTAGTTTTGAGTCTTCGTGTTGCAGTCACGTTTTTTGGTAGGTGGGGGACAGGGTGGGAGACAATTTCTGATAGTATTGTTTATAATTTTGTATTTCTCTTTGTCTGTAGGTCCTAATGAATGTAGATGTACAAAATATTTTTTTTTAAAGAATGCAAAATAAGTAAGATTAATTATAAGGACTGAGCCTAAGATGTAGGATTGGGATATCAAAGGTGTATTATTTAAAGTATTTGTATAGTCCTTGGGTACACAATTGATGTGTTGTTATTGGTGGTTGATGAGTGCATTGGGTTATCTGTAACTATACGTTTACCTGATTAATTGGTTGAAACAAATAGTCAAAGGTCGTTAGTATTAAACATACAAAATGGATATGTTACCTTGAAAGTTGCGGATGGTTTTGTCTTGCACTCCTTTTTGATCTTGCTTTGGTTTAGAAGTTGTATGTTGATCTAAAGGAAAATAAGAAAGAATAGCAGAGTTAAGGTTTGCAATAGCTGTTGATTAACACGATCCTGGTATGAATAGCTGTACGATAAGTAAACGGGTACTGTTTTACACCAGTACTTTTATTTTTGCATGGGCTAGTATTAAAACATAAAAAATTAGAAGTTATTTTTTTCCATTTATGAAAGATAGTGGAATTAGTTGATCTTATTTTAATAATTGCGCTTAAACTATAGCTGTTAGATTGCAGATGGTAAAGATTTTTTTTTTACGAGCTATTATGTCGTCACCTTTTACGTTGACTAGCTTGCCGAAATCGCTGCAGAGAGAGCGCCAAAAAACAAAACGAAATATGAAAATGGATTAATATTTAAAAGTCGTCCGTTACGTGGTGTGTGAGTTTTGATAATGGCACACACCTGCCTTGACGTCTGCCTGCTTGTTACAGTAACGATTGAGTAAGGCAAAATATTGTGCATCTTTGTCAGGATTTTGATCGGCCGTTCCGAATGTTCGTGACTTTAGGAACACACCGACCGTCTCTCTTCTCTTCTCCCTATTACTATCTCTCTCTCCCCGCCCTCTAAAACGCACATGCGCTCGTTGTGCACGCCGGCTCTCATTCCCCCCTTCTCTCTCCACTGCCGTTTGCCGCTACTGCAGATGCAGCACATAACCTGGCTCACTCGCTCGCCATTGGTTTCTAAGTGAAAGCTATTTTGGACAGAGGTTTGCATTGTCTCCTGTTTTCTAGTGCGCTCATTCTTTTCTTCATTGTGCGAGTGGAGTGTATATTCTTTGGCGGCTGTACGTCTTCCATAGGTAAGCTGTGATTTTTGTTATTTTTTACCTCGTAACGATCGCAGTTTTACATTGGTTTACTAGCACGCAGCATCAAAATCTGCGGTGGTTCTGTCAGGAGAAGGGCCGCTGTAAGCCTAATGCGTTACGGATGGCTCTTGTGTTAGTTTGATTTTGGATGTGCGGCATCGTAGAATGTGTGTGTAGTGCGGGCAAGCCGAATTTTGGGGCGCGATTGGGCTTTGGTGTGGATTTTGTACGTTTTTCGAGGATTTGCGCATTTTTTAGCGATGCGGAATTTTGTTGCAATGGAGAGCGGCTTGCCGAGAGATTCTGGCTCTCTCTTCAACCACCGTTGCTGTGGAAATAGAATTTTTTTTTTTTGGATTTGGGATTTGTTTCCGTGTTAATTTCGTGTGGAATTTCGCCGCATTTTGGAACGGAGTTTACTTAACGATTCATATCTTCTGTTGGTTTTGCTTTTGTACTGGTTTTTGTTTTGTGATTTTAGGTGGTTGACGCGCAAGAATTCTAAAGTTTTTTCGGTTTCCGTATTATCGGCGCGAGTTTTGCCGCATTTTAGACCGGGTTAAATTTAATAGTTTATTTATTTGGAAGGGGTTATTTCGCTTTGAACCGTGTTTGTTTTATCATAAAGCGCTTCGGCACGCAAACGAAGATAATCAAGTTGCGGATCTTTTTTGTTTCCGTGTTTACCGGCATGCAATTTCTCTCATTTTAGACGGGGGGGGTTCCACTTTAATAGCTTTACCTTTCTTCATTCCGTTCGTTACATATTTGTCTTTAGTGTTTTTTTTTCCCCAAAATTATTAATTTTAATATTAACTACTTTTTTTTTGTTTAGGTTCACAGTTTCGCCATAGTAACGAGTTTTTTAAGTTAGCGGCAGGCCTCAGTATCAGTGTTTAGTTTCTATCGTGAATAACGGAATTTAGTATGAGAAGGTTTTTGCTCTTTTTGGCCTAAATCTAATGCGTTGTTAGCAGCTACTTTCCTCACTTCCTCCATCCACCGTACGGCCTCGCCTGTACCATTTTGATTTTGTATTGGGCCGAGTGTTATACTGATAATGCATCGAAGTTTCAGTTGTATGTGATACTTTGCTATATTATGTAGGAAGGTAATAAGTGACGTGCTTCAGTGCACAGATTATCTGTTGTTCCCGGCTTTCGTTACGTAACTGCATGACCGTTAGGCACGTATATCGATTTCCTTGTGTAAAAGTTGGCGGTATTCTGCTGTGGAAAGCGTTTTGGTTAGGTGGGGGTAACATTTAAACTAAAATTTAAATTATAAAATGCTTTGTACTGGTTTTACTCGTCGAATAAGTTAATTTGGTCCTGGTAAGAGGGGTGGAGGGTCAGGGGTATTGAAAATTTGGGTTGAATTTTACATAAAAACAACTCTTTTTTTTTTTTCTTGCTTCATCAATTGTAAAGATTTTAACGGAATTTACACCTGCTTTTTATGCTTCAGTAATTTTTGCAGGGTTGGTTAGTTAGTTGCAACTGGCCTAACCGTAAATACATGATAGTGAGCCCACAATTTACAGTGGAGGTGTCCGCAATTTTCTTTTTTTTTTTTTTGTCGTTTTTTTACCTTACAATTTATGTACACTTGTTATAGACTTAAATAGGCTTAACATTTCTTAAAATGCTACATGGAAGTGTTTTAAGCTTTTATATTCTGTATTTAAAAAAAAAATTTAAAAAAATTAAATTTTTACATCACTGAATGTAAAAGCTTAAAACTCATCCATATACATCATTTTAAGAAATTTTAAATCTTTAAAATTGGGAATTTCGTCTCTTGGCATGTATGTGTGAATTCTTGCCACAAAGGATAGACATTCGACCCCCCCCCCCCCCCCAGAAAAAAATAAAACTATCGTAAGAAAATTAAGTGCTATTTTAAATTGCAAGTTTTGCTGTACAGCGCCATGTGAGGGCCAATAGCGTTATAGCAAACCACAGAAATGTATTTAACTTAAAAAATGTGCAGCTGTTTATAGTTGTTTTGTTAAAAAGAATACTCCGTCGACAGAATACCCTTTTAAGTTGTTTTACTAGCTGCTGATCGATAGTTATCTTTAGTTGATATTTGTTTTGTTATTAATAATATTATTTCAGTCGGTCATTGACTTCCGCCGCCGTCACCCCGTTTGCATTCGTTTAGGCCTAATGGCTTTTTTTTCTTTCTCTGTTCGTGCAATTCGCCACGGTCATTGTGTCCCTATCGCGGTCGGCTGCTTCCGTAATAGGAAAAAAGCCTTGCAGTGAAGCCGAGTATTCGGGGGGTGCGTTTGGGATGAGTTATTTATCTTAGTGTACATATTTTTTCGAATAGCTTTGTGGGGAAGCCCAACTTTCAGAATGTTGGGCTGTGCCTTAAGCTTCTCGGCAGTGGAAATGTAATACCTGTACAAATGTTTAAAATTGACAAGAGTTGACATAGGATTTTTATAACCCTTTTTATTATACCTTTGTTAGATAGCCCGTTTATTATATCATTGCTCTACTGATTTTTTTTAAGCTTGAATTGTTTTTAAGCAAACCACTCGACATTATAGCTACTTTTTTTTTCGTTCGGAAGTCATTTAACATACGTATACAATGATACATACACTAATACAGATGGCGACTGTAGAGTGAACTATTCCGTTAGGCTTAATTTTGTTGTAACCAGTTAAAAAGGCTTTTTTCTTCCATTGCTTAGTCCTGGAGCTGAAAGTTTGTTTTGTATATAAAAAAAAACGGTAGGCTGTTTGGTGTGTTAAGCATTGGGCGGGTTATGCAGTGTACTGTATACATGGTGTACACCTTGGGGGCAGCACCTAAGCCAGCCCTCCTCAATGCCGAACTCGCCCGGTTGCCACGTTTTTGGCGGCCATTTTTTTAAGGATCCTCTTCGGCTTTTATGGATTGTAATTTGTAGACGGGCAGTTGAACCTAACTAGCCTTTTGCGGTTGCGCTGTCTGCTGGAAGTTTGCTGCCTCGTGTGCAGTTATGTATTGATCTGAAGTTTTCATTTACATTCTCGCACAACAGCGGGCGACGCACATACACACACACGTTTAAGTTTTCCTTATTGATTTCCTAGAAATGCACCTCAGGTTCCTCGTGTAATAGCAAGTGGCATTTAACAAAGGTTCTATGAATGCCACGCTGAGGGTGCACTGCACACAAGCCATGGGGTCTGTAAAATAGCCCAGCTCCATTGTACGTGTGGGTATTGAAATTTGTGAGGAGTAAACCAGGATTCTCGTCAAACTTGGAAAATTTAGGAAAACGTGTACGGAAATGGTGAGGCAGACGAACAAATCCGTGAAGTAAGGCAAGTTTTGTTATTGCTACAGTCTGTACCACATTATCCGGGAACCTGATTGTGTGATACCACGTTTCGTTGCACCACGAGTGCAAAAACATGGGGATATCACATTTGTAGACTCAACACAGTTACTGTTAGTCTGCGAGTGGGATATTTACGCGTTTTTGCACTCGTTAGTGGAAGGAAACGCGGTATCATATAGTTAGTTTCCTGCAAACATAATGTGAAACAGACTATAGTGCAGTGTTTTAATTTTGTTCATGGTGTACCAACCAACTGAATACAATGGCGTGTAATGACTGGTGGAGCAAGCATTGTGAACCTAAGCAAAGGCATAACTTTGGCCAGGGCTCTGTAACTTATTTGTATTATTTCTGTTTTAATTTATCTCTCCATACACTGAATTTGAAGTCGATACGATTTGAAGAATTTTTGCACAATCAAAAGAGGAACACACAAACAAATCCAAATGTGTGAAAAGTTATAAATTGAGTATTTTAACAACGGTTACTTAAATAAATATTATGATTTAACATTTTTGTTTGTTACTTTCTTTCTCAACATACGTACAAGGCGTACAACACAACATCTTCGTTGCTTTGAATTTTGTATAAAATCTTGTTAAAACTTTTTATACTACACAAGAATTGAATTGGAGATCTGTGGCCATACTACTTCCAATGTAGATATTCGTCTTCGGTGTTGAGTCAGTGACTAAGTTTGAACACTCTGGAGTCGTTTGGGATATAACCTTGTAGTTTGTGGCATTTATTTCGAATTGTTTGGTGCTTCTTACTGTCCACTGCCTAGTTTTCAGTGCAACGAGACAAACTCTTCATGGTTTGATTTTATTTTAAAATATTTTGTAGCCAAACCGTGCAAGAAGGTAAATTTTATAGCCATTGGGATCCGATGTGTTAAAACTCAAATTGGCTGATTCCTATGTAGGTAATAAAGACAAAAGTCGCTTTTAAATACTACAAGAACCCCTATTGGCTAGTGTTTAAAAAATAACAAAGGTCAACACAAATTAGGCTAATTGCGTTCATTTGTGTGTGTTTAAATAAAGGCCAACCGCCAACTCATTTGGGGTAAGCATCTGCAACACTTATCATTCTCAAAGCATGCCTTGGCTTTTTGTCAGGAATTACTTACACTAGAAATCGAGCGTGCAACGTTTTCTCTTGTGGGTGCATTGCACAAAATAAATTAAAGGTGTCTGGACAGTGGAAATAAAACATTTCAAACGGAATAGATTACAACATGACTCTTCAGGACTTGACATCAGTGTTTCGTGAGGCGGCGATTGGGGGGATCCGTTAAGTGCTTTTTGGCTTCCCTTCTCTAGCCTGTTTTTTTCTTTTCTTTTTATGAATAGTTTGATACTGTGGATTTTAAATACTCTTCCACTTCTTCCTGGCCTTACATTATGTGCCCAAGGTGTTAAATTTCCATATCATGGAACAACTACCTTGTTGTGATACGTGCATGTCGAAATGCATTTGGTGGGATACCATAACTGGTTGTAATCTTCATAAGTTCAGTGTTGTGGTTTACATATTGGTTAGTGTTGTTGACATCAAATCAAATTGTGTTGCATTCTCGTATAGATAAAAATCAGTAAGCTGATCTTACTGTAATTTTATACAGATTTTTTAACTGACTTTAGTCATGACTTACGCCGCGTTGTATGTGTACACTAGGTGGCGGCTTTCAATTAGTGGTGGTATTGTAGTATTTTTTAAAACTACATTAGGCCTAAATTACTTTATGTTAAGCCTAACGTTACATTTTAGGCAGGGGAGGGTCTATTCTGAGCTTTTTGCATATTGCTGTTCCATTTGCTGCCTCCACTGACGTCGCAATACAGCTCAACACTTTACTCACATGTGCACAAGGCAAACCAGACTGGAGCCAGTGACGTCACACGAATGTACTGCCAGTAATACAACTTAATGAGCTGCGTAGTGACCAACCTTCCTATATACTATCGTTCCACTCGACCTTGATTTTAGGCCTAATTTGCGTTAGGCCTAAGGTTTTACGCTAACCTCTGGGGTTTCTGGTGGTTTCACTAGATCATTATTTCATTGTTAGATATCAGTATGATGTTCACTAGAAGTCATAACACAAATGAGCAACTGGTTTTTATTAAGCGCACTTGATAGAAAAAAATATTTCCGAGATACCGCCTGCTCCCAATACATTGTAATACAATATGCTGTATATTGCCTTTAACCAGATTATATATGCAATATAATTTATTTGTATTCAATTTTCGTTTTCATTGGTGTACTTTGTGGGCTCTCTACCGAAAGTCGTTCACGCCATCTCTTATCAGCAACATTAGACTGTATCCTAAGTCATTTGTACACGTGTACATCATCTCTCATGATTTTAAATTCAGCTGTTCTGCCTGAAATCGTGTTCCATTATAATGCCGGCCTGCATTTCAAATAAATTGCAAGGCAGTGTGCTGATGAGGCGCCTGCCATTATTATTGTGCGGGTGGCTCAGAAACAATGGAAGGTTGCCAGTTATCGAACATTCTTTTTTACAACAGTGAAGCCAGGGCGTCGGGAAAACTAATTCGAAGCTTTTGTCAGCAAAATTTGGGTCTTGATACATCCAGAGTTTGCCAAAGTTGTTTCATTAAAGGGTACCCCCTACCCCCAGAATGCCAGCTTGGTGCCAAATGGCAGGTGAATTTTCATTGAATTTTTTTTTGTGTGTGAAAAGGGCTTGGGTTAGGGGAATCAGATCATAATAAATGTTTTTTTTTTAATTCTGTTTGTTGTTTGTCAAAATTAGCCTTATTTTACATTCTAATAGCAAAAACAATTAAATATGTTACATAGACCGGAACAGGTTTCCCTTATTAGGAAGAACGTTGGAAACTACCATGTAAAATTATTTGTGGCCGTTATTGTTTAGGGTGGTGAAATTCCTTTTGTAGAAGGGTTGGCGGTTTGGAAAAGCTAGTTTTGAACAGGGCAGTGATAATTGCCGGTAAAACCCTGGTAAATGGTAAAAAAAAAATAATT
Organism: Lithobius niger; assembly: GCA_023313725.1. Taxonomy (NCBI): domain Eukaryota; kingdom Metazoa; phylum Arthropoda; class Chilopoda; order Lithobiomorpha; family Lithobiidae; genus Lithobius; species Lithobius niger. The sequence goes on along the minus strand of JAHWFP010050977.1, from coordinate 50,562 downwards.
CTTTTATTTTATTATCACGTTCTCTTTTCAAAAGTTGGGCTGATACGGTATCTGCTCTCTAATACTAGTTAGTAACTCTTTAATTAAAACCAAAATAATTTCTACTTTACAATAGTAAGGCTGGTAAACATAAACTAAAATTTGACCATCGTGTTCACGTTTACGTTTATTTTATTTGTGAACTTTACATCAGCAAATAAATCTTCTGCAGACGTTTAAATTGGACTTAACTTACACCCTCAGCTGTTGTGTGATCTTGCTGCAGTTGGGACAATAGGCATCAACTTACAAAGGTTAACTTTAGGTTCCTTAATTAAAAGTTAAGTTAGTTGTCATTGTAGGCTAAGCTTGGCTTTCTAATATTACTGACGCTTCCTGCTTGTATTTAAATTTTGTTGCGTAAAATTTTTTAATAAAATTCTTAAATTCCAATGCCATTGTCTTGATGTCTGTCGACCGAGTTTAGTCCTTCCTTCCGTCCTCCCTCGGCATTTCTTTTTGTGGCGACTTGCTGGTTCTATTCCAACCCACATGTTCATACCATTAATTGCAGTGTGTTGGGTTGGAAAAAAAGAAGAAAAGAAAACTTCGGCGTAATTGTGTTGTTTTAAATTTAGCCACGTCCTTGCGCTTTGTGGTGTCAGCCATCCGTCGGGCTTGGTAACTAGGCATGTGCTAAAATCTAATCCTAGGCTTGGTTTTAATTGCGATTTAACAGACTAGGAAGGCAAAGACTTGGCACCTTTTTTTTTATTCGTATATGAATAAAACCTTCTTTCTTGTTCCTTTTTTGTGAAGTTGGATATATTAAGTAATAGTTATAGCCATACTTTTGCAACAGTTTAAAACACGAAACCAGCCGGTCAACTGAGTTCATACGGGTGCTTCATCCGATACCTAAAAACACAAGAGTACAAATAAAAAACAAGGCACTTCTAATCCAGAATTAAAGCTAAAAAATAAAAGCATATTTTATATTTGTACTCCTGTGTTTTTAGGTATCTGATGAAGCACCCGTATGAGGTGTGAAAATGTATATTTGTGCATTAAATATGTTTGTCAAGAGAAACCCAGATGATCGGTTGGTTTCGTGTTTTGAAGTCAACTACCCTTGCCTTCCTAAGTGAATTTTGCAACAATGGGTCAGTATACATGATTTATTGTATAGAATTGGATGTGCTGCCTCCAAGGACGTAAAACTATACAATAAATCACTTATATCGACTCATTACTGTAAAAGTTTTACTGTAAGTGTTTTATTACCACACACCATCAATTTTTATTGAGAGAAATGAATGACGTAGGATTTGATCATTTTAATTCCATCTTGAGCCAACAATGCATCAGTGCATTTTTGGCATTATCTGGTTTGTTCAGTCATCTTTGATGCTGCAACAATCACAAATTGTATGCGCTCTTTACGGCCCCTGCTACATACCGTAAAATACTGTATGTACCATTAAAAAAAAATTAGATTTAAAGATAGCTACAATTTAATGTACCACCAAATCACTACTGCTACTACAGAACTAATAATCTTAAACGGGACAGAAAGACAATCGACTTACAGGTTTTCATCTGTATCGACATATACATTTCCCTCTATGCTGAAAGGATGTTCAGCAAAAAGTAGATGAATAAATAATGATCAGCAATAATGTGATAGGGTGTGCACGTTCATTCGGTTCACAGTAGCAATGAAAACAGCGTGTTCATTCTTGGTGGGTGGGCGAAGGGTTGTGCCGATTAGTAGTAAAAATAAATCGCAAACGAACTTCACACTAGCAATGAAAAGGGCCAGCGCTTCTTGGTGGGCGGCTGGTAGTGTTGTTGTTTTGTATTTAAGGAGCATGAAGCCAACTGGGGTAACATCGAGTAGCAATAACAATCACAAACGAATTATTACAACATGTATTGTTGATGGAAAACTGGGCAATCAAACTCGAGGCTCAAGCAGAAACGAATGCCAGTGCAGCAAAGAACTGTAGTGCTTAGCTTGGGTATAGGCGAACATAATTCTAAATGGGAATAGGCGTACATTACGATAACCAAACCAAATTTAGTAAATAAAAGCCGACACATGGGGCAGTGTGTACACCTGGCTGCAGGGAACTGCTAGACATGTCGTAAGTTATGCCGGACTTAAACTGGTTTATTTACAAATCGTACTTCACCAGCAACACACATTTAATGTCAAAGCTGATCAGTTAAGGCGAACACAACAATGGCCAGTTTTACGTGTTTGTGCATTGTTGCACAAATTCCAAACAATGTAATCATGAGCAATGAACAATATGGTTTTCTACGTGGGCAGTATTGCAATATTGCCAATGAACACGCTGCTCCATTGTTTGCTCAAAACATGCTAATGGTGCAATATATGCACATAAATCTGTAAATAATTGATGTCAAAACCATCTGAAGTATGGTAATAAAACATGCCATACTGTGCAAGAATGGGCTGCAAATAAGTGATTTATTGAATAGTTTTTACGTCCTTGGAGGCAGCAAAGATCCTTGGTCTTAGGCGTCGGACGATGCGCGTCCTCCGTGGACGTAAAATGTATCCTGTAAATCACTTATTGCGGCCAATTGAAGAAAAGTATGGCTACAGCTATTACTTAACCATATAACCGGTGAAGGTAACCTGTCTAAGGAAGGCACGCACCCATTGGTAACTTCCATTATTGGATTGCAGAAGAGCTACTCACAAGTTGTTTCTCGTGCAGCAGTAGTGTCGATGATGCAGATAGGCCTCGCTTGCTTAATAATATTAATGATCACTAATAATCACTAACTAACCCCGTAGCAGAATTTGCGCTACGCGCGAATATATGTCGCGGACAGTTGAAGGCCGCCGTGGACAAATTTTGGCCAAATTTCTGCCGTTTTGTCAATGTTTGACCGATTTTGACATTCCAATACACCATTTTTATTGTCGCGGCGAGACCTTTCCATTGGTGGAGTAGCCAGATCAATGGGATGAAGCACTGAAAAGTTATTCAATAAAAACCAATCAACCTGGATAACCGTATAATAAAAACAGATTTGCTGCAGACAATTTTTTTCTGACAATTGGTGTTGCAGAAAGTTCTGCTTCTGGGCTAACTAGACCTGCGCATGCTGCACGGTGCATTGTCTTTTTGAATTTCTTGGTCTTAGCCTCTCCCGGTGTTTGGTCTCCTTAGGAAACTAAATCGCGTTTGAAATATTGAACTGTTTGACTAATCCTGAAAGTTTATTCATCCACAATGCAACCTCGGTACCGCGCACCGTAAAAGTGTTGCAAGTTATCAACGCTCGCGCTTGCAGTGATTGTTTCCGACCACTTTAAAACAATTCAACACCACTCTGGAAGTTGGCATCTACGAAATAAATGCGCCTTTCCATTATATCGGGCTGCCAATTTCAAGGCTCATTTGAAGACCTCGAAATTAACAACCTATCATTGTTTGGTTTTAAGTTGACCGCTCTTACCTGAAATACTGATATAGTTTTTTATTAGCTCTACAACGCAAGTTCAAAAGTCAAAACCTGTAACCCGCCAGCAATGCCATTTTCCTTGCGACCGAACAGTTTGCAAGGTGGCAATGATAGTCAAGTTTAAACCGATTGTTGTACTACATTTAAAGTTGCATTGTTGTCGATCATGCAGTCTCAAGTCCTTACAGTATATTAACTTAATACTGTAAGGACTTGAAACTGCATGATGAATTTAAGATCCAGTTAAGACAATGGTCCAGTGTATATTTTTATACCAACAATCATTACGCCTTATATCCATTTGTTCCGCTATAACATTGACTTTTGTGGTAGTAAAATACTAATAACTTATGCAACAACGTGTTGATGAAAGCATTTAGGGAATATTTTAATATATCTCCGATCCTATTCAATATTGTTCGACGAAACTTGGCCAGATAGTAGATTGGTAAGGAAGGTATATTCTACCAAAAATTCTGCAATTCTGTGCAAAAGTTAAACTAGGAAGGCACACGTAAATTTGAGTAAATTGATAACTGTTGTTCTTGTTCAGAAAAAACTACTGCACCTACCTAAAGTCTGAAATATGAGCTAAGCAAGAAATTTTCTGGCCCTTCATCCTCAAAGAGATCACTTTTTTAATAGATTTAGCCATTTCAGGAGTTTTGGGATCCTTAACGTCAGTTTTATTGTTTTAAACATCGTAATTATGCAAATCTGCAAATGCCAGCCGCATGGCATAGACTGAACAATGAAGACTTGCTAACAATACTGGTGAGCCAACAATTATTCACCCACACTTTAAGGAAATGTGAAGAGGAAGCATTATCAGGACGCACACTAGTGTGTCGCCCACCAAGACTAACGATAATATCCAGATAAAATACATATATGCGTATGGCAACCACTAGACATGTGTCTGTACAGCTAAAGTAGTTTGGCTGTTTTCAGCCATCTGAAAGTAAATAACAATGTAACAAAAGGCTGAAACTTGTTTGATCTGGAGACTTTGGTTGCCTGACAAAGTCACTATTAGTGACACAACTTACCGTTTTCTTGTTGAAAAAACGACGTGAATAACGTTGATAATTTGCCTAGTTACAGGCGAACTCCATTTTTGTTTCACGAAAATAAATTCTTCCATGCAGTGAATAAAGCTGATCTTAGCTCATTTTACAGGTATTGCTCCGGAGATGTGCTCTTCTCATAAGGCTTCTTCTAATTGTCATGTGGTCACAGGTTAGGGACCCCTAAACGACCAAATTGATTGTTTTATATTGTTATTATGCAACAATGTCAATCAACAAACGCCAGCTGCAAGACGTAGACCTAAGAAAAAGGGTTTTGGTTTGTATATAAGTAATTTCGTTTGTACAAGCAGCTCCTTTAATACAATACAAAACATTAACACAATCCCAATTAGCAAATAATGTTAATCAGCAAACACCTGAATCTAGAAAAACTGAACAATAAATAAATCCGTGCGTTTGCAAGGAGATACCGCAGTACTAATAAGAAATACTTATATGAAAAGAGGTGACTACTGTCCTCCAAATGGAACGAAAGCCAATAAAAAAAAAAAGAAATGGCCCGAAAAACTAGATTCGTGTTTCCATCTCATAATTGCTAAGAAAAAAATGGATTTCATCAGTTTGGAACAAAACGATCTGATATCCACCCCAAAACAAAACTTGTTAAGGATTACCGCCAAGATTTTTGGCCGTGTGAATTCGTGATATGAAACGCAAAGCTCTTTCGCCAAGCTAATCTCACCGACTAAGACTTCAAACGTTAAATGAAATAATTGAAAATTGCACAGTAAACAATTTTCATATATTTATTTTAATTTAATAACCTTCAAACTATTAGGTGGGATTGGCTTGGAAAATGATCTTGGCATTTGATATCACGACTTCACACGGCCGAAAACCTTGCGGGAGTCTTTAACAAGTTTTGTTTTGTGGTAGATCCTTATCACGAATTAGTTTATTAATACTGGCGATAGCCGAGTATTTATATGAAGTTCTCATTCCAGTAATTTTAAAGTAACATTAATTTCATGTTTCCAGTTTTCAGTCGACATTACTGCATGCCATAAAAAGGTACGCAGATTACAAACAAAAACGTCAAGTGTGCCGTAAGAAAAGGGTTATTTGGCTGAAGTTTGACTTGGTGAAAGTAAAATGTACGCAGATAAAAATTGATGATTTTCTATTTAAATAATAAAATGTAGAATTTAGAAAATAGTATCTGTTTAAGTGCTGTTATGCTTTAAGAATAATTGTAATTCGTAAAGCACTACACCACTTAAAAAGATGCAATTGTCAGAATTGTACATTTGATTATTTAAATTAAAATTTATAAATTTTTATCCATGGACATTTAACAAGTAAAGCCAAACTTCAATAACATAGGCCCTAACCCTTTTTTTTTTACGGCAACTTGACGTTTTTGTTTGTAATATTATACAGTTTTTGGACTTATACCGACCCATCGTTGCAAAGTTATGGTTATAATTTTTACATACTTATTTTGGATTGTGTAAGAACTTCCACCATGGTTCTCTCTCTGCCTTTCATGTGTTTTTAATAGTGTGAAAGTACATTTTCAAACGTCCTGCAGTTGTCCAGTCCACCAAATAGGAACAAAGAAATGTGGTAAATTAAAAATTACAGTATTTTTTTTTTCCAATTGCATGGAAAGTTTGAACGCCAAATTAAGGGAGAAATTATGATGAAGGTAACTTTTAAAAAACAGAACTTCTTTAAAAGAAGGCAAGACGCAGATGGTTTTCCTGGCTCTTATGTCAGGAAGAATTACTGCCAATCTACTGTATAATTCGTGTAAGAACTTACCACTAGTGCTCTCTTCCCGTCTTTCGTTGCTATCCCGCCATTCGTATGATTAATGGTGAAGCAGTCGTTTGGAGTTGACAGATTGCAGCAGATTAGTTTGTTCAACCTTCGTGCACTCCATGTCAAAAAAAGCAAAGCTGCCACTTATAGATTGTCCAATGCCAAATGTAAATAGTCTGCTCTTTACTGCCACCATTTTTTTGATGTAGTTATAAATTGTTGCGCAAATAGATTTACGACTTGATTTAGGTCTAGAACAGAAATTATGTATGCTTGCTGTGGATAAGTTATGCCTGGTTTAGTAAAACTTTCTGTTTGTTTGTTTGTGAGGTCTAATTTGTGTAAAATTTTGGTTTGTACATGATTTATACACTCTTTGCAAGGCTACAAGCATGGTCTGAAAGTACTGGACTATAGGATAGACCTACTGGAAAAATCTGCCTATGTTGTAAAAATGATTTAAACTGCTAAAAGTTAATTAAATTGTTCTGAAGTGTGGTACAAAAAAAATGACGCGGCCGAGCATTTTATTTTATATTTATTCGCAATATTTCAGATATGGTCAATGTTTTTTTTTTTTTAAGAAATAAAAAAAAAACAGTTTGTTGTGGAGTACAAAAGTATGGTTTTGGATGCTAATTTTTAATTTCTTGACATGCATCTAAACGGTTCGTAGAGGCAATCTTGTGAATGGAGCTTGAACTGATATGGTCATTGGCTCCAGGAAGTGTTTGATGGCTGCATTGACGCACAATTGGATGTATGTGTTTTTAGGCTGGCTTAAAAATGCATACCATTCACTATGAAAAAACCCATGGCACGCTCTTGAGAATGAGAAACATTTAATTAACTTTTAGCTGCTTTAACTGGAAAGTACCTGCAAACCCTTTAGGCACAATTACATCTACGGGCATCTCTATGTTGCACGACAGTTAGCTCTGCTGCATAACTGTTTACTGGTAGACACTTACAAGCGATGCTTACATTGCTAGAATTTTGCAAAAAAGTGCCAACGTTTGCCATTTTTTAAAGCTCTTCAACGGCGCTGTTGAACAGAATAAAATTCTGTGCGATGTCCTGCCACGTGCCAATTCTTAGTTCGTGACCAAAGAATTTATAAGCTACTTAACTGTATGGCATGGTGAGGTGAAAATTTTAAGCCTGCATCCGTGTCATTACTATAAGAATTGTGGTTATCTAAAATAAATTAATTTCTCTCTTAATGTCTTTTTTTCTCTTGTTTTGTTGAAGGGATCCAATACCATTAGTTATTTGCAGCGCGGTGATTTGACATTGTTGAAGGTTATTTCCACGGAGTCTATTAATTGGCTTATTGACTTGCCCATTAATGATTATTTGCGCGTAATACGCTTGCTTAGTCTGTGAAGATGGGGCTAGCCGTTGTTATTACCGATGACGAAAATTTACTACGGCCAGTGGCCATAGACCGGCAATGTTTAGAGTTACCACTGAGAAATTTTAGTTGCCACTGTGAAACCTAAATATAGGTGTCTAACATTCAGTAGAATGGAGGCACTTACAAACAGTAGTTTCTGCTTTTTAACGTGCTGAAGCCAGTCCGGTTTTGAGCTTTGTAATTTACCAGCGGCAAGCTACCTTTGCTTTCATCCACAGAGTATTCTCTACTAACGAGCCCATACAAGGGTGAAACAGTCTGTCTAGAGATCTCAGTGGGTGAGAGAAGCTTGGTTTTAAGTGATCGTACAAAAATACTCTTACGACAAGGGTTCTGCCGATTAAACAGTTAAACAGTAATCACCTTATAAACAAATGAACTTTTAGGGCCCCCGGGCACTGGGCGGCCAGGTCGTGCAGCCAGTGGTTGTCGCGGCCAAAAAACATGGCGACGTGCCGCGCAACCACGTCCAGTTTTCATTGATAATTCTCGATCACGTGGTGAAAAAAGAACACGGAGCAAGTATGGTCGCCCTGTGGTTGTCCTGTGGTCGCCTGCACGCCACCCGAGATCCCAGTAGCAACTGCGACTGACTGGCCGCAACGGCCAAGTGCACAGTGCTACATATACCGTATGCATTTGGCCGCAACGACCGGGTCATTTAGTGCACGGGGGCCCATAGTGTTTACTTTTTAATAAAAACCGAATCTTCGACATACTCGTCGCTTTTATGTGTTTTTTTAATTTTTGAAAGCAGTATGAAAACAACCTTTCTCACATAGCAGACACACTCTCAATGAAGAACGCATTTCGTGTCCTCGCTAATAAGTTGTCATTCACATTATTTTTCAGTTGTAAGAAAAAGAGAAACATTTTTTTCTGGAATAGAGGTGGGATTTAATCGGGGTTTTTTTAAACCTAAAGGTAAATGTTTTACCAATTAATCAGATTTTTACAGTCTGCTAACAGCCATCTTTCAGGATCTAATTTTCAATTGGTTGGAGGCACCAATAGAATTTTGCACTTCGCAACAAGTCGTTCTTTGCCTTGCTATACTAGCAAAAGTAAAAATGTCAACATCTATTTACATGGATCAAGAAAAATCATTGGTCAAAGTGGATTGCTGATACTCAATTGTAGTTGCCAACTTGGTGTGTTTAATGACCACGTGGCTAGTGGCCGGCACCAGTTTTTGCCGATCGACGATTTGTGGCTTGTCTTACTCTTGCATAAATAAATTCATTTAATCAAATTTTGGAAAGGGGGAAACGTCACTTTTAGGGAATTTTCATTCTGTGAACTTGTAAATCATTTTTTTTGGGGGGTTGTTTCAGTTTTGCAAAGCACAGTCGGAAATGACTAATTGTTGCTCTGCAGTTTTTTTCTCTCCAATTTCCATTGTGACCGAGCCTCGACATGTTTTGCTCCTATTTTTGTTGTTATTGTGTCTGTGACAAGATTCTTTTATCTTCTTTTCTCTAGGAAATCGGGTGGGAGGCTGATGGCGATGGTGAGGCTGCAGTAAACGGAGAAAGCCAAGAGAGCCCAACGGCTGAGCAGCCAGGTCTCACGGCCCAGGATGTCAACAACAGGATTCTACAAATGTTGTCAGCACAAGGTTAGTGGATAGAATTAAGCTGACAACTGTTTTTGTCTTTCCTTCCCATTTCTTTTAGGGCTTCACTTACCAGCTGCGCGTTTTCAAAAGGATTTAATGTTTCGCATGATTTTTTGACATTGACCCTAAAAACAAATCTCGTCAAGTTGTCGTTGGTACAATTTGGATGAGTGAACAGTAAATATTTTCTTTTCTTTCATTAGTCAAGGCGAACTGAGAAAATATTAAGCTTTTTGTGTGTGGTTTAAAGTAATTCCAACGGATAGAATTAAGGGAATAGTGTCTGCGTTACACAAAAACCCATGTTATCTTGAACATTATCAGTAAAGGGGGATTTGTACATAAATGGTTGAAATTCTTGCACCAACATCAATTTACTTCAGTAATAAAGAGATATTGAGCGATGTACTGCAACATCCAGATTTGCATTAAATTTGTGCCAAATGAAGGCTCAAATTATAAGGTAATTGTTAGTCTATGGTTCGTACTTAGCGACCCCACCCCACCATTAGGTTTTACATATTATGCTATTGGATGGTGTTTACGATAATCGAAATGGGTATGTATTTTCCCTTTGTTAACAACTGCTAAACATTTAGAAAAATGTTTGAAATTGAGTGCCACCATCAGTGTTTCAATTAACGAAAGTTTTATTCCGTACAATTCGTTAGTTTGGGAACTGATGCAGCACTTATTTTCAAAGAGCTTTCATAAATGTTGCCTCTTTACACTGACATCGGAGTCACAGGAGATTTCACAAGAGTCATAGGAGCGGTTGAACTAAGCCACGGACCTGATTTCTCATATTATTATGTTTATTTGTTTTGGAAATACTGTTGTAAAATGTGAAAGTCAGTATTTAAGCGATGTATAACCCTCAGATTGTACCACACAGCTAAAATTATAAAGCAAGCCTTAATTTGAGTGTTGGCCTGCTTATGACTGCTTTGGAAGAGACAGTACTACTAGAGGTTTCAAGTAATTGCAACACATCAAGTAATAAACAGTCGGACCATTTTGAAAGATAGCCTACCTGCAATGTAACTGTTAAAAGGTTGCAGGTCCGTTACATGGGTACCCTGGTGCTGGCTAGTACAAGTTGAATGCCTATCACTCTTTAAACCTTTATAGCCAGTTTGTTCAATTTAAAGCATGGTTTAGTTTCCATGGTTCACTTTTGCTATGGAATTTGCGCCTTGTTGACTGTCTTTTGATATTTGTTTATTCGCTGGTTATTGTGTAATTACAGAATGTCGCCTACTTTTTTCCTTCAACTTACACCACCTTGACTCAATATTTCTATAACATTGTGGTTAATGGTGTAGCCCATTGCCGTTAGGTGTACTGAGCTTTCTAAAATTTCCGCAATTAGTGTGCCATTCAGTTCAGACTCTTGACACTAAAAAAAATGTTCACTTATGTTGTTTTGTAATCTATGAATATTTTGTTACGAATTGGTTGACTTAGCAATATTGGTTGGAGCAGATTTCATATGTACGTGTCGGGTCGGAAAACCCTTGGCTGTCTGGCTGACACGCATCATTCCCACAGCGACCCCAAAATAATATTTTGGGCTAGGCTATTTTTTTTTTATGTACGCTTGAAGGCTTGTAGAAAAACCTAATAAAAACGAGCTAAAGTCAATTGTTAAAGCTTACTGTATCGTTAAATTTGTACTAGTAACAAACTGGCATGACCTTGACTTAACATCTTATAAATCCTGACCTGAGATAAATGGGAGTTCGTTGGGCAACAGCACTGAAAGTTCTAGATAACACAAGCACAGAAGTCAGTGCTGTAAGAACCCCCCCCCCCCAAAAAAAAAGCAAAATTTGGACGAAAATGCTTCTTTCAAATTGTTTCAATGGAATCATGCAGTGGTCTGCTTCCTGCAGGGCTTCCAATTGCAAGGAAAAAACCCCCCTTTGGGTTTATGAGAGGGCGCATTTTTTTTCTTTTTAATATTTGTGTATTTGAATTGTCAGATACAGGGAGTACTCACTAGAGGCCAGAAATGTTCCCAAAGTAGTCTGAAATGTATTAGCTGCCGGGGCTCTGCCCCGAACCCACTGGGGGAGGTCACTGCGCTCACCCAGACGCTCTAGCTGAAAGGAGAGGGGCCAAAATTTATTTGTAGAATAAACATTTTTTTCAGAAAATGCAACCCTCACCCTGCACATGCTGTCTTCATTCAAGTCACCCAGTTAAGTGATAAAAGGATGGATATTTTTCATCCTTGCATTGGTTCGTAAACATAGACGTTGTTCAATGTCAAAAAAGAATCTGCTACATTTTGTCAAAATTTGATGGCTTTTTAGGCCTAATTTTACAAAGTCAGCTTGGTGGGCAAATCCCTCAGACCATCTACCCCAAATGCTTTTATGGTTTGGTTGCTTCCTTTTTTTTCGAAAATGTCATGTGGCAACCCTGGTGACAATATGTCGCAGACAGTGGAAGCCCGCGGTGGACAAATTCTGCCTAAATTTTCAGCCTCGTGCACTAATTCAACACACCATTTTTAATTGTCTTGACCGAGACCTTTCCAGGGGTGAAAGAGCCAAATCAATAGTTTTAACGTGCTGAATAGTTAACAGTGAAAATGAGTAAACATTTGGACAATCATGTAAGAAAAAAAGATCCGGCGTTGGACAATTTGCCCAATACTATTGGTGTCGCGGACAGTTGCCGAGAGTTATGCTGCTTGGACTATTCCTGCGTGTTTGGTTTGCTTGACATTTTAAATTTCATTACTAGGTGTAATTGTACTTGGACGCACTAAAAGGTTTGGGTGGTAGTAATTATTAATGCAAACCTTGGCTAATACGGATGTTTTCTGCCCTGTGTCATTTGTTTTAATTGATGTTAATGCATAACAACATGAGTGCAGATTAACACGAGATTAAGTGTTGAAATTGGAGGTTTAAAATTGTCCTACGTCTGTTGGTTTTGGCACAATTCATTTGTTGAATCACAGTCGAAATTGGATTTTGACTGGTTCACATTGGCACGTCATCATGTTACGTTTGACTTTTTTTCCCCCTTTTTTTTTTTGGACTGTTGGGCGGGATGAGCATCTGCAGAAAGAAATTTATGACTGCAAGTTGGCAGTACGAGGAAAATGTCATACAGTGAAGCATCCATTTGGGGTGCTTTTTTATTGTAAACGTGCATGAATGGAGATGGCTTCAAAAAAGATGCATGCGACATACAAAGTTATTGTAGGGATTTACTGCTTCAATGTATTAAAGAGCTAAGTTTAAAATGCTGTAAAGAACATTAATTAGAAAATTTAGTCCACCAATTTAGTTAAAAGTTAGATGGTCAATTAATAAATCGGGATGTTGACCAACATCAGTACGGCTAAGCTGTTTGTTCAAAGCCGTATGCCAGTTTTGTTTTTGGTTTCCTCCCTCCCACATATTATGTACTATTTCAGGACTTTTTTTTAAGCGTGTATAAAAATAATATTGGGGATCAACCGAATCCACCAAATCTGAAGTGAACATTTGAAGTTTCTAGCTGGACCAAATCTAGATATGGTACTGTCCGAATGAATGAATAATTAAATTTTAAAAGTAAGTTTTTCATGTACATAAACAATAAAATAAAACTAGCTTTTTGAAGTGACTTTGAACGTAAAGGCTTACTTTGAAGAAAACGTACCTTGATACTTTGAATGCTCAGTAACAACACAATCCACTCAAATTCAAAGGAAAGGAATACAAATATATCCGTGTTCTGCAAATTTTCGATGGAGTGTTGTGACCATTGGAGTTGGAACATTCTCCGATCTTCATCAGGCACTCCTAAAGTTTTTTTTTTATAAATTGCATTGTTCACAGTACTTGCAAATTCGTGGGTGAATTTGAACTGCGTTGGGCCCATAGCCCTCTGTAATTAACAGACTCTATCTTTGCGTGCGTCCATGCCATCTATTAGTGAGATGTTCTCCAAAATCACTTGTTGGGTAACTAGGCAAGTCCCCTCAAATGTTCATTTCTTCTAGAGCGGAAACCAGTAGTGTTTCGCAGTGACTCCAAGCTCTCTTGTGCTTTGTCTCCATGGCGGTGTGGTGATGCTGTTATTTTCAACTTGAGCCATATGCTGCTTTATCCTTTCTCACACACCCTTCCTTGTCTTTTATGTACAAGGCCAAACACTCCTCACACTCCACTTGATGCACTCCTGGTGTGTTGTGTACATTGCACATTCTGAAGCTCACTCTGCATTTCTTTTTTTCCGCTAATCTATACCTTGTTAGCACCGAGTCACTTTTTCTCTTTTGAAGTACCATGTTTTCCGGTTCTTTCCGTTCTTCACAAACTTCTCGAAGCCACTCCTGTGTGGCAGTTGCTGTACTCTCTCACTCACTCGCTTCTCAAACGAATAGGTCAACTGCTGCACAGGAGAGGCTTCGAAACATTTGTGAAGAACGGAAAGAACATGAAAACCATGGTACTCAAAAGAGGAAAAATGGCTCCATGCTAATGAGGTATAGGTTGGTGGAGTAAAGAGAAAAGAAGAATGAGCTTCAGAATATACACTGTACACAATACACCAGAAGGAGTGCATCAAGTGTAATGCAAGGAGTGTTTGTCCATGTACTTAGGAGAGACAAGGAAGGGCGTGCGGGAAAGGATAAAGTAGCATATGGAAGATGCTCGCAAACGAGTAGAAAATAACAGCATCACCACACATGATTTGAAGACAATGCACGAGATAGCTTGGAGTCACTCCAAAACAATACTAGTTTCCAAAACCAGAAGAGATGAACATTTAAGAGGTGGACTTGAGTCCCTAGCTATCCAACACGAGTTGACGCGAGGTTTGGATTTATGAACCAGCGAGGTCCCTCAAATTCATCAATCCAAAACTTAGGAGTGATTTTGAAGAATTCTGCCTTGCATTTTGTCTGTAACTATGCTTCGTGAAATGGATTTAGTCATTGTAATAGTAAATTTATGCCTAACTTAATAAATGAAATAAATAAATAAAAATTGTTTATCAGCCAAATGAATTTTCAGTGAAGGATGCTTTCCTCGGAATCGACTAAAAGTGTGAGGTGCCATGCAGTGCAAGCAATTTGTGCCAGTAAAGGCAAATGAGCAATTGCTGTAGTCATCCTCTCTTCGTGTGTGCACTGGTGGAGGGAGAACAGATGTGTAAACCCTGTAAATCATTTTTTGGAGTAATGAATACCCACGAACCAGTTGCACATTCACTGATGCAAATACCAATAAGTCAAACTACCAAGATTTATTTTTTGCACTTTATTTAAAAATGCTTGCCTCCTAGTCCTATAACAATTGCAAGCAGAGCTGGCAGTGCACAAAAGTGGTGTTGCTTCTTGGACTCGTACAATGGTTTACCTGTCTACTACAAACTGCAATTAACATGATTGTTTAGAAACTAAATTCACAGCAAATATGAGAAATGATCAAGAACACCATGTTGCTAGCAATGAAATCTTAGTGTGTTAAATTGTTTACATAATTGTTGTAATTTAATACGCAAGAGACTTGAAATTGGCGTTAAGTTGGTGTTAAAAACTTGAAAATGGTATGTTGTGGAGTATCAAGAAAAATAAGCTGTGTTTCTATAGAAATAGTTAGGTCTCGTATGGAAAGTATGTCCCTTTAATGAATGAAAATAATGCAAATGAATGCGTAAAAAGAGTAATTCTTCTTTGCAACTTAAATTCTGGCCATCCTTGTTAGTGAGATTGACAGAGCCTGCAGAAATTGTTACCGATTGCGAATATCTACATCATTCAAAACATACGATTTTCGTACGTCTGTGTACCTCTCCTCTTGAACCACGGCAACTACAAAGATGGAAATAGCGTCAAATGATAGGTAATTAACTTGCGCTTCTCTTAGACCTATTTTTGTCGCTGTAAGCTGTAACTGATACGCGCAGAACTGCCCTGAAAATACGCGCAGAACTGCCCTGAAAACTGCAGATGATGTCATAGTTTGATCAGGCAAAGTTTATTATGGAAGGTTTAAGTTTGTTCAGGCAAACTTTCTATATAATTAGTTTGCCTGAACAAACGTTGAAGTTATGAACAGTTTTCAGGGCAGTTTTACATGTATTTGAGGGTCATAAAATCAAGTTACAGCTATGAAAAGGCCTAACGGAAGCGCAATTTAATTATCTTTCATTTGGCGCTAATCTCATCTTTGAGGTGCCCTAGTTCAAGAGGAGTAGAAGTACAAACAAACACTTAACCAAAGACATCAGTACGAAGTAACAGAAATACGTTTGTTTAGATGACAAACGCAGTAGGAAAATTAAAAGAATTTTATGACTAACAATACTGCTGCTGTTTTCAGGCCATCAATTGTTGACACGAGTCATCAACTTTGAATTTTGGACTTGATTCAACTGTCTGATGCACGGAAAAGGCAACATGTAGGTTTAAAAAGGTTGTCAAACATTCATGTTTTTTAAGCACGCAGGTGTGTGGATTGAGTGAGGCAACTTAGCTATTTCCACATAAACTAATCCTTTTCAATGTGTGTCTCGCTTTGCTCTCTCAATATTTCATTAGGCCCTACATTATTCTCACCTTCGTAGGCGATTGCTTTTGGAGAAATATACGTACAAACGTGCAAATAAACAAATCGTATGTTTTGAATATTGTTGATGAAATGAAGACGTCCTGAGGAAGTTGGTGAACGAACTGTGAGATTGAAATTAGTTTTCGTCGAAATAATCAGTACATCAATTTTGTGATGCTCTTGAGATCAAAGAAATTACTTGAAGTATGGATCGACGCCAATAGAGTGAGCGAAGCGATCGATATGGCTAGTATTTATTAACGGCCAATTGCGGTTATGAATGCTGTACTTCTAAATCACTTAATCCTCATTTTTAGCAAAGATTACCATCACTTCACGTTGGTTATAGCTCCTAAAACGTGAATGCTTCCGTCAAGAAGCGGCATCTGTCGACCCATCAGGCCAAGTCATAACAGGTCTCACATTTTGTAAACTTGTCAGCAGTGAGTTAAGTGTTGAGCCAGAGCTCCGTGTTCTAGGATTCCGGCGTAAAATGCATCTGGAGCTGTTTTATTTTATTTATTTTTTCAAGTTTTCACGGTGTTTTAAATTCTCGTGAACAGGAAAGTCAACAGCTTCTCAAATTTCAAAGGCAACTCTGTTAAATTTAACAGGTTTTGTAAGGTGTGAAAATGGTATCAGTCCTTTCAAAAAACTCTAGCCAAATATGATTTCCAACATGCTCGTTGCTCACAAGTTTAAGGGTGACATCACCTTGGTGGAATTGTAATGAAGTCCATACGATGGTATGTTAGCAGGCAGGCAGACATTTTTGACATTGCGTCAACAGTCTGTTTCCAATATTATACTTGTGGCTTGAAAAAATAGAAGCAGAAGTGGCTATTAAAAGTATTTTAAAGTGGTTTGTGTTGATACAACATTTTTACGAATTTTTCTTGTGTACTACAGTCGGTGCAGTACAAGCTTCTTTTTCATGCCGTTAAATAGACCATATGCTAGATGCCTAAAATTGTGGAACAGTGAGGTATTATCGGTTTATTATTTTGAGCAAATTTGTCTACTTCATCACGAAATGCATGTTTTGTAATAAAGCAAGCAACTTTATAAAATCCGCGAACTTTCAAAGATAAGTTGATGGTAATTTTTTGTTATGTTCATTTTGTTTGCACCTGAGTAGTCTGAAGTAAAATAACGCCCGCGTAGATAAACCAGCTCAATTCTGAACTTTACTGGATGTTTTAAAAACTAAATTAATTTTTTTTAATTACCATTAAAAACATTTGGGAAGTTTGCATGTTTTGTGAACATGAATTTCGTGATGAAGTGAGTTGATTATTTTTGAGCAATGAAAGCATAAAATAGCGATTTTAGCACATATTACTGAAGTAAGTATTTTGTTGATAGTAAGAAACTTTCAATAGCCGATATTTTGCGTGACCATATTCAGGGTTTCACAGACTGTATTTGTGGCACAGTTTGTGAAGTTAATCTTTAACATTAAAAACATTCCATTTGAGCCTGGTTGAGTTCGTTTATCTTCGCCTCTGGAGTCAAGTGGCTAAAAGGTGGAGAAAGGTTCTAAAATATAAAATATATTTTTATGTAAGTGTATTTTTTGTGGAAGATGTTCCATTTTCCGTTCATTGTTGCAATGGAATTTAGCATTTTCATGTTAAAGTTTATAGGTGACCAACCGTAATTGTCGCCATAATAATCTATGGTGATGATACGTGGTTCAAAGAAGGGCTCCCTAAAATAAAGAACTTAACTTGGTCGGGTCTATGTGACCGAAGGATGCCACATTGAATAGCAGTATCGACAGCTCTCCTCGATTGACTTAACACCTGTTTCGTAATTATTGATACTTCAAGTTGGGCTGACAACGGAAAAGAAATCGAGGTATCATTAGCAGTATTGTTTTCTAGAGAAGAAGATCTCTTATTTCACCATCGTCAGTCTGGTCAGTATTCAGCTGACGACAGAAATAAAAAATCTTCATATCATTGACAGTATTGTTTTCTAGCAAATCAAAATCCATATTTTCACATTATCAGTTCTAATCTGCTTTTAATTAAGAGAAATGGAGGAGTAGGCAACAAACTGTACTGGTTACAGCCCATTGCACCTATACAAAACTTCTTCAGAAATTGCTTGAAGACAAAAAGTTTACGAAACGATTTGCAATAATTAAATTTATACAGATTTTGTGCTTTGGTTTGGTTCTATCATCTATATCTAAAATATTTTGCTGCACAGAAGAAATATCTCCCTTAAGGGGAGTTGGATAAAATGTAAGCATAGATAGTGCAAACGATTGTTTCCCGAGGCTGAGCGCCATGTGCTTGTGTTCCCAAGCCTGGTCTAGT
Organism: Lithobius niger; assembly: GCA_023313725.1. Taxonomy (NCBI): domain Eukaryota; kingdom Metazoa; phylum Arthropoda; class Chilopoda; order Lithobiomorpha; family Lithobiidae; genus Lithobius; species Lithobius niger. Next base: position 32,299 of record JAHWFP010050977.1, on the reverse strand, counting down.
TCCTCAAAACAATTTTTACTCGCTAACGGAACATTTCATTTTGTTTAAACCCATTTTTGAGAGGCCTCGTGCCAGAGAATTTAGCCTAAAGTCTGGGGTGGCATGCAAAATTGTATTTGTATTTTTGAATGATTGTGCCTGTTTATTTATGATAGCACTGATTAGGATTGTAGAAGAGTGCATTCACTCATTTACTTATGAAATGAGAATAGACTTGGTACGAGATCTTGTATTAAAACATTATTACGTAGGCCTATTAGGGGATAGCCTGTTGGCTGAAAAAAAAAAAGGAATATTTTGGTGAATGGTAGAAATTATTCCAGGTTACAACGAAGAAACTGACAATTACAGGAGGGATATACCGAATACAATATTTGCCGAATACCGAATACTTAACCTGCTGAATACCGAATACTTAACTTGCCAAATACACAACCGAATAGTTCAACTGCCGAACACTGAGTATTCGGCACCAAACAATTTACATATTCGGCCGAATACCAAATTATTTGGTTCTGTGCCGAATAATGGCCGAATAGGCCGAATAACTAATTGTTTGGCTAAATACTTAACCGAGTACCTGTAATTTAAACATATTAGATCATTTTTCCTTCTCTTAGGAATGTTAGAAGACAATTCCTCACAACCAAAAACTAAATGCTTAGCTAAACGTTCTTACATTAACACCATTGCATAAATATATACTAAAAAATATTCGGCTGAATACCAACAAATCTTAACACTATTCGGCTGAAAACCGAATATCACTATTCGACCAAAATCATTATTCGGCTGAATACCGAATACTTGAATTTTTGGCCGAATAGGCCAAATACCGAATAATTACCGAATATTCGGTGCATCCCTAAATTACAGCTCCATAAAAAAGGAGCGAAAATTAAGACAGGTAACTACGAAATAGGGTAAACTTATACTTATGGAGTGTGAACAGTTCACTCGTGCAACTTGTCCTCAGTTTGGTAACAAAGATTCAAGAGTTAAAGTAGGATTGTGGGAGTGAGCTATTTGAGAGGGTCCTGGGGAAAAGGTAATGATGTTCTTTACAATTATTTGCCAATTTTTGCACAAATATAAGATTCAACAACCCATATAGGATTGGCTTTTGCTCTATTTAATATTTCCCCTGTAACTAACATTAATTGGATTTGCCATTTTGAAACAATGTTGTGTTCTCATTAATTGATATAAGTTGACTTACACAGGGTTCCCACCAACCTGGAAAACCTGGAAAACTCGGGGAATTTAAACTACCATCAAAACTTAGGGAATTCTCTGATTTTTTACAAAAAAAACCTGGAAAACTTGGGGGAAAAAATTAAGATTTTAAATAATGTATTTCCCATCTAAAAGCTTCAGCCTTTTTAAAACAAAAGTGGTAAAATGTGTGACAAAAGTTCCTTCCTAAAATTAATGTAAATAATCTGGAAAATGACGTCATCTACTCTGGAAAACTGCTCGCTCCTTTTTTTTTTTTTTTTTTTTAGTACCACTCCCAAGAACCACTTAAAAACTTTTTAGCGGCCTAAGAAGAAGTATTCGGAGTGAATGAGCTTTTAAGATGTTGAACTGTAGGATTTATTTCGTCATTTACTTTCACATAAATGAAATTGCTTATCACAAATGCTTGGGCTCTGACTTGCCTGCCTTTAGTATGAGCCCATTCCTCGTGGAGTTAGGTTTAGCCTAGTCATAATGGGGCTTGTATTTGGTAAGTCTGTACTTCATAATATAAACTGGACTGTAACTTACAATCTGTTGGTTTACATTGCTCAATACTGATGTTTACTTTAGTACTTCAATGTTGTATGTTCTACGCTGCTGCAGTTTAACCTTTCTTAGACCTATAGGCATGATTTTCAGTTACTTGCTGTATTCTTTAAGTTCACAATTCTGAACTAAATGTCAATGTTGCTACATAATGATTTAAACTACCACTCTGGTAGAAGTCCACTTCATTTTTAACATTTGGGTGGTGGGTATTTGCTAGTGGGTTTATTTTAGTATTATTTTAATTTGGAAGGTCCAGCACACTGTGCAAGTACTTGGCTGTAGTCAGTGGTTAGAGCTTGTCAGTAGCATAAGATTGGGAGGGACTATCTATAAAGGTGTATAATCCGATTTGTTCTCAACTGCTAATACTCATCCATGCTTGAAAATAGCATGGGTTAGGATTTGATATCCCCTTTTAACACCTGTTTATAAATATTTTGGGTAAAAAAAAGTTTAACTTGTTTTTGTGTTAACATGATTGGTTTATGTTTGCAGGTGCCATGGGGGCGACTGACCTGGCCAAAGCACTGGGCTTTCACAGCAAAAAGGACGTGAATCCGTACTTATATGAACTTCAACTAAAAGGACTCATTAAAAAAGTTCAGGATTCGCCTCCATTGTGGGAAGCGGCTGACTCGTCTGCAGCACTCCTGGAGCGATTGAACGACCTGACTCTGAACGACCATAGTCCAGAGTTAGGTCCTGCCATGGGGCTCGATCCAACTGTACTGACCCAGCGCCTGTTGGCGCGCCTGGCTGAACTGGACCGGCCCATCGAGGTAGATCAGCTGGCCCTGGATGTGGGCCTGCGCAGCAAGAAGGACATAAATCCTGTGTTATACAGTCTGCTGCGCCAAGGTCGCGTCCAGAAGATTCAAGACGTCCCACCAATGTGGGCTCTGAATCCTGATCCCAGCATGGGGCGCACTTTGTCGCGATCGACGTCGAGTGCCGAGTCCAATGGGCTTGAAGCAAGCGGTGGGGACAGTAGCAGTAGCAGTAACGGGGGCGGAGGTGGTGGAGCTGGCAGTGGAGGTGAGGAACCTCTAGAAGATGGCGGGGAACAGCCGGCGTCGCTTGGCCTAGGTCGCACGGCCTCCACTGCATCCCTCAACAGCATCCAGTCGCAGCCGAAGCCGCCGGACTCAGGGTCCGAGACCGAGGGCGGCCCCAGCAGCGTCCACGACAACGGAGAGGGTAGTCCACTTCAGCAACCAATTGTGCTAGTGGCTCCAGTAGCGTCAGCCGGTTCCTCCACTACCGACTTGACAGCACCGTCGTACAGCGACCAAGAAATGCGAGAAATGGTGTTGGACCATATGGGAAAAGCACAGAAGAAGACAGTGAGTGCATTAGAAATGGCTCGCGCTTTTGGCTTGCCCAATAAGAAGGCCGTCAATCGGGCCTTGTACTATTTAAAGCGCCAGGGACTTGTGAGTAAAGTGTCCATCAAACCCGCACTATGGTCGCTCGGCAACGTCACTCCAGCTGCTCCTCTGAATACACTGCACCCTTTTTCGGAGACAGAGCTCAATTCCATCGAGGAGATGAGAGATTCCAAAATGGCTTTGGGGGCATTAAAAACTGCACACTCCAAGGATATGCTCAACACAAATCCTTTCTTTCAGCAACTACAAAAGATAGCTAACCGTGACTCTGAAAATGCAAAAGTTCCGGGATCAATTGCAACCAAAGACGGGCTAAATTCGGGCCTGCAACCCAATGCTGATGGTGAGAATGAAGGATCGGTTCTACTGAACTCCGGGTCTTTCAATACAGATGGTAAGATTCCGTTTGTTTATTTTCGTGTTTACCTGTAAAGTCATTGCACGGCTTAGCGGTACCGCCGCTCGTTTTCCCCACCTGAGGTTTCCAGAATGTTTGCTATTTTTTTGAACTCTGCGTGGTCTGTGGAAGTAGGCGTTTTGAACGGTGCTGTTCAGCTGTGCAGTGGTATTAACTGCAAACTTAATACAGCAATGTTAAGTTTGTGCAGGTTTTTTATTTTATTTTTTGCATTAATAGTTGTTTTTCTTTATATAGAGTAAAAAAAAAAATTTCATCACTTTTTTTTTTTAATTCATCTTTCCATAAAGTTCCATTGTAATTTTGCTTTTCTAGTTTGCCCTTTTGTCCTGCTGTGATGCTTATGATAAGAATGAACATGACAAATTACCTTAGTAACGTCCTGCCGTTTGAAGTTATACAAACCCTTACCTCACCTCGTATCTTAAAACTCTAATCACCTTCGAGACAGTCTTGCATTCCAGTTGTACGTTCTCCTTTCCGTTTTGTGTGAACATGCTACGCCTCATCTTTTTGATGATACAACGAAGAGAGGTGATGATAGATGGCTGCTCCAAGACTTTGCGATTTGCGGTGCACTGCGAGGATTGACAACGCCACGTGAAATAGGGTTGGAGAATTGCTTCTGCGTAACAAGACTGTCTTGAAGGAGATTTGCGTTACAGACAGTATTGCGGTGATATCTTTCAAACTCAAAGACTCGAGTGTCCTTTTTTGTTTTTGTTTGGCTTTTTGTGATTTTATTCCAATATTTGCATTGATAACACAGTACTGCCTTTTCTTGCCCATGCTGATAACGAGCTTTGTAGGCCTAACACCGCTATACTTTTTATGCCTAAAGCTCAGTCCACTACAGCACCTATGAGTTTATGTACCGCATGGGTCAAGTCTATTCAACGTAAGTAAAAACTTGACTCCTATTTTTCTTTACTACAAGCGCCACAAGCACAGACAATCCTGCGTGTATGTATTAGCCTATTTATCGAGTACGTATATTTATATATTCAAAATTAGGGCTGTATCGAACCGATCTTGGTCAAACGGATTTTTGCCGATTTGGTTGCGATCTGTGATGGTTAATATTCTTCAAAAACGAACTGATTTGATCTTGTGTTAATAGATTTTAACACCACACAAACTTTCACCAGCTTTCCAATAGTCTAAACCCATGTTTGGCCTGAGAAAAAAAAGTTGGTTTGCCGTAACATGAAGAAAAAAGCGGTTGTTAATTGAAGTAATAACTAGGGACAGTCGGTAGGAACATTTTTTCCCACTACCTGAACACCGACCCAATTTTATGCATTTTTAAAAATTTCTTTTTTGTACAGTAGCACATTGTTTGCTTCTGCTTTAACAGCTACTAAAACATAAATAATTTGACTGCTGATAAGTAAGCGGGAATATCCATCTTTGTCAATATCCTTCAAAAGAGGCCTAAAAGAAGGGGAAAATTTAAGATAGATCGTGTTACAGCAACCAAAATTTTTATTTTAGGCCTTATGGCGCATGTTTTTCAGCAATTATATTGGAAAATTTGGGAAGACATTTTCTTTAATTTAAAGACATCCTTGGATCCATGTATCGTCAGAAACAAATTTGTTCTAAGAATTTTTTTTAACCGAACTAGAACACAGTTGACCTCTGATATTTAAGGTATGTTTTGTGGGTTTGACTGTCAGCCAGATTTATTACATGTTTCGGTTCGTTTTTGGCTGATTCAATGCTAGTTCGTTTCAGCAGGAAATTAACTGATCGATACAGTCAAATTCAAAACAAAGATAGGAAAGTTTGCAGAAAAGAATAGCAAACTACAAATCATTCCTGTTATGTCTTGTCTGAAGCAAAGTGCGTCTGAAAAAAGCTTTAAAAATCGATTAATTATTATGGGCCATCACAGTGTTTTTTTGTGTACAGGGTGGCCCATTTAACATTGATGCAACTGTCATACGTTACAAATCACGAAGTAGTGTTTGTTGATGCATACTAACGGCATGCGTTATAACTTCCCGTTTGTCTTGCAGTGTAAAAATTTAAAGTTACTTCGTGTGCATTAATTATATTCAGAATACCGTAAGTGCTTTTAAAATTTTAACCGTCTGCATGCGGACTAAATAAAAATGCATGTAAACTCAATACAACTAAAACAACTGCGGCATTTGCTCCGAGTGTGTTACGTATTGACTTTTAACTACACAATGCCTTTAAGTGTGTGACTTTTTGCAGTTTTTTCATGAATTCTGCAACATACTATACATAGTTAGGGATGATATATTTGACTCTGCGCATAGAATTATAGTTGAATAAGACAACAGTTATCAGTTATTGCTATCCAAGTGAGTGTGAGTTTCTATCCCCTGTAGTAGTAAACCCCTCTCCTCTTACTCTCTCTCCCCCCCCCCCCCCCCTTCTTCCCCCAACACCACACCTTTCAAAGTCATTTAAGCTTATCACTGATGGAGTGTGCTTAGGGTAAAAGCCATCACATCTCGAGTATTCAGTGGTTTCGATTCATTGAAATAGACATGGCTGTAGTTTGACAAGTCCTTAGCACTCCAAACCTGGCAATCCGTATTCCATTATATACTCAACGTCTGCATAGCCGTCATAGCATGTAAGTTCGTAAATTTTCCTTACTGCTCTGCGTTTAATGTTGGCTAGCCGTGTAAATGGGGATTTGTTATGCAGCAGTGGCCCAGTGCACAAGTAACTTTGTAATTTGTAAGTGAAAATTCCGTCTTGACGAATACTGCTATCGAACGTTGTGCAGCCCTCACTGTTATAGACCACAATTACGGTAAATGAATGTATTACTAACGGCAATTAAGCCAGACCCATTAAGAGTGGTACAGCCATAGTCAAGTCTCGCAGAGATTCTTTCTGAATTTAATAGAAGTGTCCTGAATTGGGTTGCCAACTAGAGTATTTAAGGCATGTCTTCATTTAATTAAGTTCCCGATTTGTATAGACTTCTTTCATAAACTGGTAAACGGTGAAGACCGCGATAATATTCGGACATAGTAAAACGAGAAACACTTTTATCACCTTCAAGTATGTTGCACGAAAAATCTACTTAAATTTTCGAGGAAGAAAATGCCGATCCTCTTCTTCAGAAGTCCAATATGCAGCAGAGAACGTTCGATACACACTCATTCCATGTTGCACTTTAAATTTTCTCGCACATGCCGGAAAATTTAAGGTGCAACATGGAGTGAGTGTTAATCGAACATTCTCTGCTGCATAGTGGACTTCAGAAGAAGAGAAATAGAGGAGTTGTCTTCCTTGAAAATTTAAGTGGACTGTTGGTGCAATGTGCTTGAAGGTGATGAAAGTGTTTTTCGTTTAATTAGATTTCTTTTTTGTATCGATGCGGGATGCACGGGCAAGCCGATTACTGTAGCCCATTCATACTAGAGTATGATGCATTGACAAATTTTCTTGTACCATTTCTAGACCATTTTAAGTTCCTGTTTTGTAGGAGCAAGAATGCGTATCGTGTATTCATCACTTGCAAAAAATCTCACTTGAGGCATTGTTAACGGTGGTGAATGATCATCAGACTGAACTCGTCGCAATTAAAACATATCTGAACACAAAATTTCGTGATTTTTAACAAGTTAAGAAATAGTGTTCAGGAAAAATACACTACGCTGTACTGGCTGTGATAATGTGCGCAGCTTGGAATGAGACTAATATTTGCATGTATTGAGTGGGTTGGTTTGGTGTAAATATTGTGCAATTATTTAAGATTTGTTTTGTAATTAAATGTGTTAATGTTAATGGGCCTGCCTGGTGAGTTGAGCCTGTAATAATTAAGAATGATTAAGTGAAGCAAAGGCTCTAAGGTTGTTGGCAACAAGTAAAGAACATGGAGGATTCAAGTTTAACCATTTTTTCTTCATTGTAAATTAAAATTTAATTTTCTGTGATGATTGCGTATCGCCTACGTGCCATTTTTCTAATTATGTGTTGGTAGTGTAGTCAAATTTTGTGTGTTCTTTATGTCATTTGGTACTGAGCTAGTGGTTATAGCTGTTACACAAATAACAGGAAACAGCACACAGTTTGGTTAAATGGTTTCTTTTCAAGTGAAAAGTCTCCATTGCAGTCCTAACAGATGCTTTCTCCCTCGTTGAGGCCCTTAAACGAGTGCTAAGAAAATGCTGCGTATGTAGTCGTAGCTCCCACGTAGTCCTTAATAAGCTGTAAACTACCCACATTTTTTTTTAATTAAGAAAAAAACTATGAATATTTATTTGTTGGATGCTTTTATATTTTACATGCTAATGAATGCAAAACTTACTTTTTTGTCAGTTATCATTAATTTTACTTCTTTGGAAGTGTGCTTCCAAAGAAGCTCTACTAGCCTTGCGTTTTTGTAAAAACTTTTAATTCTTACAAGTTAGGCCTACAACTAATATTTTGTAGAAAACTTGTAGTCAGCTTATTGTGCTAGAGTAGGCATACCACAAAAATTCATTGCCAAAGAATGGACTGCAAATTATTTCCCAGCGATATTGCTTAAAGTCTATTTGACTGACTGTATAGTTAAATGTATCATCCTTTCATTGATTCAAATATTCTAATTCATTGTCAACACGTTATAAATTGTAGAAAAGTACCTTTGTAAATTTTCAAAGAGCCACTGCTCTTCATGCTAACTTGCCACTCAATTTTTTTGTTAAGTTTTGTGCGTATGAAGAAAGACCACTTTGAAAATTCACAGAGAAACTTTTATACAATTTGTAAATATATGGGAATGAATTGTCAACAACTCAATTAGAATGGGGGTGGCGAAATGTTTCAGGGTTCACTTGATTCGTACGTTTTGGAAATTGTAAAATTACGCCATTGAATTCCATAAGTCGTTACATTGCGGGTGCCCTGATCAACGTTCATGAACAGAAGCCATGAGTCCAATTCCTTGCAGTGCTTCAGCTCGGCAATACACAAAAGAAAACTTGTTAAGCAGAGAGCAAGGTCACCGTACACTTTTTTTTTTTTTTCTTGGCTACCTCCAGCAGGTAGTCTAAAGTCGTTCTTGCTAGAATAAAAAGCCTTTCAAGGAAAATAAATACATGGAAGGTATCGGGAGAGATTCTTCATCTTGGTCACCAAATTCTACTTTTTTGAATTTCACGAGCCACTAAAACAGTATTAAAACCCTTAAAAATTACAAATTGGGCTGTTTTGCTCCATTATCTCATTTTTCTGCTATTCTTCTGTGAATACATGTGGTATTCACACCTCGGTATTATGTTGGTTATCCAGCCAGATTTAAAACTTGATGATAACATAAAGGATGAACAATGAAGAAGTTAAAAAGAATACAACTCAATTTGTATTGCATGTACCTTCATGTGGTGCAGAATTCATAGTTGTTTCGTAGTCACACGATGATAAAAGACATGGTAGAAAATGCTCAGCGTAACCTTTTTAGCAAGGCGTCGATGGGTGGTGTGGTGACGTTTCTTTTCTCAGTTGGGCTTGATCCACTGTGTCATCCTATCCAAGGTAGGCTAGTGGGCATCATTTGAAACCCGATCTTTGTGATCCCGGTGTACGGTTTAGTGTTTCTTAGCAGTTATTGTCGATGGCGATCCTCAAATCAATCGTCATCGACAAGAATCGTCAAGAATAATCAACTTTACATGAGGAACTCGGTGCTTGAAATGATTCCCACTAGCCTACCTTGGCCTGGAATAGCCGAGGAAGCAGCAAGGCCAACTGAGAAAAGAAATGAGAAATTTGAAAACAGGAAATGACGCCACCGCACCATTAATTAATTAACAGTTTCACTCAGTTGTTTGTGTTTGAAAATGGCAAACGACGGCTTGCTAAAAATTGATATTGAAAATGTTATAATACTTAAGTCCTTTATCACCGTGTGACTATGACGCATCTACATAAAATTATATAAGTTGTCAAGTGAATCAAAATCACTTAATGGAGAAAACTAGCAGGAAAAGAATCTTTCAATTTTTAAATGCTTCGCTACAGTACATACCGTAATAATATGATAGCCTGGTTGGTATGCTTTGTAAGCACTACTAACAGCTGACAACTTCAAAACAAAACTTTCATCAAGTTAAATGACGTGTTTAAAGTAATTTATCTCAAACATTGCTATTCAGAAATCTGAGTAGATGTCGTTTGTGGAAATGCTGAATAAGTGTCGTGAAAGAGATAAGACTGAATAGAAATGTTAATCAATGATATTAGCATTACTGTTTCATGCTTGAAAAGAATTCTGTTGTCTCAAGCTTTATTAACATTTTTTTCCCCCAAACTCTAATTGGAGCTTAAGTAAACCTACTTCGTGTCCTTTGTGTCTTTAGATTAGAAAATCTGTTCTCACCGAATCTTATATGAACTCATTGATTATAATTTTGGTGTCTTGAGCTACCAAAGAGCCCAAACTCAAGCTAGTTTCGAGGGAAAGTCTTGCTGACACTAAATGTGGTTAGTACCACCTATATGCTGCATACTTTAGTTGCAGCTTCTGAGAGTTAACAGCCAAGTAAGGCAGGGTAATAATGTGTGTGCGCTCAATTCCAATAAATTGAAATTTGTTGGACCCTACAAATGGATAATGCAAATGCTGGTAGGAAGTTTTTTCATAATTTTTCTGAACATATCTACGAATTTTACTGTAACGATGCATGCACGTTGCACAAAACTAAAGTTGCTAGAGCTTAAAAAATAAGACAGACTAGACGTACCGTGTAATGATTGTGAAAAAGTGACACTTCTCATGTGTGCAGTAGACATTCTTACATATGCATACACACATCTTCTGTGCCGTCATAGCTCTCGTGCTGACTTGACAAAATTTGTGGCGTCAACCCAGGGCTCTTCTGCATTTTTTGTATCATTACAACACCTGCATGTAGGACAGGCCAAAGATTAGCGAGGTATCAGTTGACAATGCCGGTGCCAAGATGGATGCAGATTAGTGGCAGCCGCACCTTGTCCATATTTATGACTCGGCAGAGAGATTCGTCGATGTTATTTATAGGCCTAGCCAACAGGAGAAGCCTCCAGCCCAGTTAAAGGGTGTTTGGTGCTTGCTTCGCCTTTTGACTATCTCATTGTTTCGAAACATGATTAAGATCCTTGATGGTTTCTTCATCTTGCGGCTGCTTTGTCTCACTCTTCTTTTGAATGAGCCTTTGTTGATCAAATATTGTCGTTAAGTGGACAGTTACTGATTGACGAAAAACCAATTGCTTTTGTGTAGATAAGCATTTCGAACTGCTACATAAAGTCTTGATTGTTTTGTGTCGGCTTCATGAATTTGTCATTGATTAGTGATCTGTAAGTGACAACGCTTCTCGTCGTGAAATGTCATGTGTCACTATCCATCGTAATCTTCCAAATAGTCTAAACCTTCCAAATCTATGGTGGAAATTAATTAGCAAATTTGGTGAAACAGTTCCAGATTTAAATTCATTGTTATGCCCCCTAGTTTCTGCCAGCTACACATGGCGGTTAAGGCTAAAGCTGTTGATGTGAAAGAGTTAGCTGAAGTGTCGACCACTGTTTGAAGTTAGGTTGGAATTTGGAAACTTAACGATTTTTTGCTTGCTTCTTCTTCGCCGGCTCTTTCTCTGGCCAAATTGGTATACTTCTTCGTCTAACGCATCTTCCTCAATATTAGGTAAAATCCGCCCACGTATCTTGCGATTTCTTTCCGAGCAGCATGCTCCAAGAACAGCAGGTCCATCAGAAATTTATAGGGGATGGTTATTAATATTTAATTCTCATTCATGATTGCGTTGCAGCCCGGTTGTGTGGGTTGCCGTTAAGTGACACTGCGTTACGAGCAATTGGTGTTTGGCACTTTTCTTGTTTGTTCGTTAACTTTAGTAGGTGATCTGTTCGCCTGTGTAAACGAACATTTTAATGAGGGGGGCTTAAATTCAACTTTCTTTGGTATTTGTTGAATTGAGCGATAAATTTTCGTTGATAAAAAATACGTGGATGGGTTTAAGAGATGGGATGCTGTGCTGGCCTTCATGTTTTACTACTGCTGTGATTGTCATTTCTGTGCTTGTCTTTGTTTTTATTACATGTTAAGTAATGAGTCTTGTGTCCTTTGAGTCGCTGCAGCGTAATCCTGATTTCTGGTAACATCTTCTGTGATGACTGAGAAAACGGTGTGAGGACTGCAAATATACCGCATTGCTCTGCTTCTAGTTGTAGGCCTATATCCAGAGTGCATTCCTACTGCTTTGGTCTTATTGTAGTGCCTGTTCAAAGATTGGTTTCATTGTACTGTAGATGGTATCTCAAATCATCAATAAAAAATAGCCTGTAATGATGGGCTTAGTGCGCTTGATTAGTGCGCACCTGTGTCTTATGGGTTTATTCTCTAAAGTTGTGTTGCATTGCTCGCCCCTTTAGGCCTATAGCACGGAACACTAGCCGACTGTACCAAGATTATTGTAATTGGTGTTCGTTAAATTTGGTATGCATGTGATAACAGATCTGCAGTAATGCAGCTATTCACTTGAAAGTGTTCTGAATTTTCTTTAATAATGAAAGGTTGTTTTATCAAATGTTGCCTATCTTATCCCCTTTAACCTCCTATGGTCAGTGCTGAATGATGATGGTAGGATGTCTTCTACATTGTAGCTCTGAAAAAGATGTTAAAAATAAGTCCTGTAGTGATGGGCTTGGCGTGCTTGATTATGAAGTTGTGCGTCTGTGTCTCACGGGTTGATCCACTTCTGGTTCGGCGGTAACGGCGTTGGTGCATTGGGCCAAACTGCAGTATTGATTCTTGGTTGTCTACACACATTTTATCGTGTCTGAGCAGGGTATGCGAAGAAAATGGAGTGAGCTTTGGCCAGAGTCGCATTGAGAGTGGAGCCCTCAGAGACGATGCGCAGAAAGTGAAACAGTCATACTGAAGATGTTTTACATAGAAGGAATTTGTAAAGGGATGTGTAGGCTCATGGAAGCACAAATGCCTTCGTTCTGATACTCACCCTGTCGGTTCAGAATTATTAATTCTTGTCATTTTGTAATGAACACGATTAATTTTGGGGAAGAGACCGCATCACCTTGCATAAAGTATAATGTCAAATATGACACGGTAAATTCAGCAGTGGCCTTTAATAAATTTTAACATATATTTGTTATTCTAGATCCCGGTGGTGGAAACATCAAATTTGGGTTCTCGTGTTCTGACAGTACTTGATTAATTTAAAGACCAGTTTTCTATTTCTGTGGTTCTGTTCTGATGGTTTCGTTGTCGGTGAGCACTTGTTTTCTGTTTGAGCATAAATGTCTCAGCGGGTGATAGTCTCGCAAGCTTAATAATTAGATGAATTTAGACACGACAAGTTTCGCGCATGTCTAAATTGAGCAACGTTTTCTGTATCATAGTCACTTTGTTTTTATGACTTTGTACTGAAGTTTTTGTTTTTCGATAACTTGTCACATTTGGATTGCTTTTGACGTTCCAGTGTACTATTAAAGTGATTTTTTTCTTTTTTTCGAGAGCTATTGTACAAGTGTTACAGAATTCTTCCGATTCTTGTACGTGTTTCTTGAATATTGAAGCCTCCGTGCTTCAGTATTGCTTACGCATTATTGCTTGAGCTGCAGCCAAAAGCTTAGTAACCTTTCTAACTTGTAAACTACAACACCGGATTTTCTTTGCAAGTTGACAGAAAAAAAAACAATCTTCCAAAATTTAATTTAAAAAATAAAATTTCACTTGTGCTAAAAACTACTTTCTCATTAAGTCATATTTTAAAATTTATACAAACTCACCCATCCTCTGTATAAGCACCAAGTTATGCTATTAAACCATTAGGCTGTGTCTGTTTACTCAAGATTGTGAGTTTGTAACAATAGCATTCTTCGCAACTTCCTGTAAGACAAAAATAGAAGAAGAAAAAAGTCAGAAACTATTGATTAATCGCCAAATAAAAGAATGGGACAATTGTTATGCATGGAAGGTGTCCTGGTTACCTCCACAACATGCCCCTTTGCACTTGTCTTGAGCAGCATCTGTCATTAAACCCAACTAGCAAAGTACGGTATGCCACGTTTATCCGTTCTTCTTGTTTCGTGCACAATTCAGATGTAATTTTAATTGTTCACTGGCCTAATTTCAAAATGTATTTCGTGCATTCGTGAAGTTTGGAGTAGAGTTACAATCTCTGCACATGCATGCATGAAATTTCCACTGTTTTTCCCATTTTTGTTTTGTATTTTTGACTAATTTTCTTTCTATATTTTTAAATTAGTTTCCTTTTTTTGGCAATGTATACTATTATTTTTACATTTATATACAAATGGTTACATTTGGATGGCTTTTGAAATGGCTCGCCATCGGTTCTAATACCAAGACTAACGCTTAAAAGTTTAAGCAATGAACAAAAAGTTAATTGTTACCCGAATGAGAGTTATACATTTCATTACAAGGAGTAATAGTTATATATTTCGTTTTCACATTAGCATACCACTCCCATTTTTTAGTGTTTTTCTTACGAAGTTCAATGTAGTCAAGATTTTTTATTGTAATGAATATTTTTTTGGTAAAAGAAAAATTGGTAAAGGACTCTCATACCTTAGAATGTTGTGCCAAATGACAAGGTTAGCTTAGTCGATTGGGATCCTTCGAAACTTGGAAGGATCCTGGAAAATAAAAACAGGATTCCAGGTGGGGGAAAGTGCCTGAAAAAGTGTTCGCCTGTCCCAGGGTTACAGGCAGACTCATGTCGCTGGGAAAGTCGGCAGACTCGACAAACTGCCCGAGTCGGCAGTCTGCCGAACTGCCAGTCCAGAACTGTCGCAGTCCGGGACACGGCTGTCAAGTCCTTGAAGATACCTGGAATTTCTTCACTGCATGTTTATGTTGAAGAAAAGAAGACATAACGAGACATAATTGATGTACCGGAAATAAAACAGTATTTCTGAGTTAGCAGTTTACCATGGGTGGTTCTGAAACTGTAAAATGAAATAAAAGTTAATTTTCTAATTATACTTATTCACAGAAAATTGAATAGACAAAACGTTAAAAAAGTAATTTTTCTTTAATATTGTTTTGTGTGAGGGCTTTGAATTGATCATGGAAAAAACCTTTTATCTCCTTATGGCAAATCCTTAAAAAACAACTAAAATAAGAGTCCTGGATTTTCGATTAAGTGTTTTGTGTTAAACTCTGGTTCAGTTAATAGGGGCATACCATTAACATTTTATATTTTGTTCGTAGGTCACTCGTTCACCTCAAGCATGTAATCAATTTTCTTTGCGTCTAATTTATGGCTATAGGTACTTGTTCACGGATGTTAACTTTATGTCTTTGTGATTGGTGCAAGCTGTTAATAGTATCGGACAGCGCTCGTGTCGCAGTGTGAACATAATTGTACATTCTGTACAAAGGAATTCATCACAGGGCGTCAGATCGTAGCCGATAGAAATTCTTCTGATTCTTCTAATTCTTCTGAAATTGCCAATAATAGTCTCAAGTTTTGAGTTTGAGATTATCCAATATTTATATTGGAGTGGTTTAATGATTCAGATTTCTTTTGAGTCAGACTTTGACTACGTTTGGCAAATTTGGATAACTTGGGAACCGTTAGTGGTTGTTCAGGGTTTTTTCCCTCCGTATTTTTTAGTACAGTGTTACTGATAGTATCAGGACTGGATCGGAACTGTTGGGTCGAAACACATATCGGCCGACAGAACTTTCAGTTTTGTGGCATGCTCGTCCACTGCTGTTTTGCCAGGAAACGAGCTTTAACCGTGCTTTGATTGTCGACAGGCCGACTTTCTTCCTAAAATAAAAAAAATAGTCCAATGTTTTTAAAGTTCAGAAGTCTCATGATTTTATGGGGAATGATATGTATTTAAATCCCTACAGACAGCTCAAGATCTTACTAATGCTGTGGTCAGAGTGGCCTGATCGATTGTCTTGCGTGTCGGAGGTGCTGGGGGCAAAACTAGTTTCAGCCCACTCCATACACTTAAAGACCCGGACATGCTCCTGTACTCATTTTGATTTGGCACGTAAAGGATTCTAGGTATAACCTAGCAAAATTCTCTCTTCATCCCGAAATCACTTGGAGTAAAATAGAAAACTAAGGTATCACGATTTTTGTTTAATCGAAGCAATCTATTTTTTTCTTATTTGCCTAAAAAAACGTGTGCGTGCGCGCCCATATTAAAAAGAAAAGGTCACCTTTATTTTACGCATTAAATTTATCTTAAATTACAGTTACAGTTACATAAAAAAAAATGTGCATGAAAATTCAAAATAAATACACAGTAACAGTACTTTAGGCATCCCGGTGTATCCTCTGATTGGTTCTTCGTGGCACTTGACACAGAAAGCGCGTTGTGGGTGTTGTGTAAGGGATGTCACATGGTACGAGTCAGTCAGATACATTAGAGCGCATGTGTCACGTGATATGCAGGTAGCCTAAATCTAGCCCAAGACGGTGGCTCAAGAAGGACAGTAATAAAGATACCGGCGATCGTCAAATAATAGGGGGAAAAAACAACTATAAATTATTTGTACAGTAATAAAAGTGCTAAATTCAGCATTCGGAAGAGGTGCCTGGCGATATATACGGGAATAATATTTAATCGGATCATTTCCTCTTTTTCTTCGGTCTGCCTCCCTTCCTTCCTTTATACTGAATCCTCAACAATGATTTCCCAGGATTGTTTCATTTTATCTTCAACTACGAAACAATTTTTCATTGATTTGAACCTGAATTGTTAAGATTCAAAACTGTTACATTCTTTGTTTGTTTGTACAACACATTATTCTACGTGAAATCCATTTTGTTCGCACACCAAAAACTGTTTCTAACAATTTTTGTTTTGTTTTTGACAATTGGTTTCTAACAATTTCCGATAGAGTTCCTTAATTTCCGACCCAAACTGTACCCGATTTTCGTTCTGAAAGACACACACCGAGTTGCACTTGGTCAGCGTACACAATTTTGTCAAACTCGGTTTACTAGTTTTGGCTTGATATTATTACAAAGAAACCTCAATGAATTAACTGCATTTTAAGGAGCTACGCTCCACTAATAAAAAAACAAAAACATCAACCATGCCTTAAGTTATAATAAGAAAAATCAACAAAAACATACCTTAGTAATAATAAAAAAAAAATCAAGAAACGTATCTTACTAATAGTGAAAAAAATCAACAAATATTCCCTAAGTAATAATAATAAAAGCAAGAAATATGCCTAAATAATAAAAACAAGAATGCCTTAGTAATATTTAAAAAAAATCAACAAACATGCCTTAAGCAATAATAGAAAAAAATCAATTCAATATAAAAAAAAAATTTTAATAATAATAAAAAATCAATTCAATAAAAAAAATTTTTTTTTTAATAATAATGAAAAATCTGCAAAATTCTTCAGTAATAATTTTAAAAAATCAACAAACTTGCTTTACTGATAATAAAAATAAATCGGCAAACATGCCTTAAGTAATAGTAAGAAAATAAACATTTCTTAGTAGTAAAAAATATCAACAAACACGCCTTGGTAATAATTAAAAAATCAACATTCTTTCGTAATAAGAAAACAAATCGTGAAACATGCCTTAAGCTTAAGCATGTTTGTTTGCTAATTTTTTTTATTATTACTTAATGCAATAACTGCAATTCTAAGTTTGTTTTTCGCTCACCTTCACAACTAAGACCACCACAAAGTCTTGCAAATTTTCGACGGCATTCAGCTGGCTTCATCAGGCAAAAGGTTTTAAATTTCGTACTTCCTACATATTTGAATTTTATGAATTTTTGAAGTTTGCTGACCGGCAAAATTGAAAAACGCTAATGTGACCAAGCTTGTTGTGGAGATGTAGGAAGTACGAACTTAAAACCCTTTGCCTGATAATGCCAACTGATTGCTGTCGAAAATTTGCAGGACTTTGTGGTGGTCTTAGTTGTGAAAGTGGGCAAAAATTGAGCTTTGTAAGAATTTTTTTACGAATTTTGCGTGTTTCAGTGCTCACTGTAATGATCTTTTTCGAGTACTTACGGCATCTATTTTATTTATTTTTTATTATTATTTCTAAGACATGTTTGTCGGTTACATTATTAATATTACTGAAGTAACTCGGGCCGCCACTGTTACATGTTGACATACAGGAGCGGAGCGTGAGATTATGTCTGGGGAGGTTGAAGGCATTTCACTGAGGTGGGGAGGGGGTGGCAGTTGCACCTACATTATTGATTCTCTTTCCCTCCCCTCCCCACTTCCTCCCTTACTTTTTTCATTCCCTCCCCCCCTTTTCCTTTTTCTCCCATTCTCCTTCCTCTCTTTCCCGTTTCATTTTTATACTGAATCCTCCAAAAATTGTTTTCTTAAATCGTTTTACTTTTATTCTTAACTACGAAATAATTTTTTGTTGATTGGTAATGTAGTTGCATGTTTCTTGTGAGCCTGAACTGTTGATCCTCAAAACTGTTGCATTGTTTGTTTAACTCATTATTCAATGTGAAATCCAGTACACACACTAAAAATGGTTCCTAACAATTCGCTTCGAACAATTTCCTCTGCCTTAATTTCTGGCCCAAAACCTACCTGATTTTTGGTCTGAAAAATAAGTCCTTCTCCAAAGAAACCCCATGAGTTATTACAAAGAAACCCCATGAGTCACTACATATGGAACTACGCTCACTCAGCTCAAAAAATACAAACAAACATGCCTTCAGTAATAAAAAAAAATCAACAAACATTCCTTAAGACAGTGGTTCTCAAACTGGTTTTAACCGGGATCCCATTTTTCAAAATTTGACTACTGGAGACGAGTTGTAACCCATACACACCACCTATCCTCCAGTCCAGAGCTTACACATAGCGTTTACTTCCCATACCTGCACACAGATGACATCATCATCAGTAGACTTCAGTCTCAATATCAATTCGGCTGTTCTGTCTTGAATGCTGATAAAAATGGATCGTTTTGTAACTCGGCGGCCTGATGCATCAAATTCATCTGATTCATATGAGGCAACAACTTCTCGAAAGAGAAAATTGCGACGAATTATTCTTCAGCTGTGGCTTTTCAGTGACTGGTAATGAGAAATCTATTCGCGACCCCACGATTACTTCTTTGCGACCCCACTGTGGTCCCGACCCACAGTTTAAGAAACACTGCCTTAAGAAATAAAACAAATCAACAAGTATACCTTAAGTAATAATGGAAAACTCAACAAATATCATTTAGTAATAATAAAAAACCAATGCCTTAGTAATAATTAAAATATCGACAAACATATCTTGAGTAATATAAAAAAAAAATAAACATGCCTTAGGTAATAATACAAAATCAAAAAATATGCCTTAGTTATAAGCAATAATCCTTTCAAAACCAAAACTAGAAGCGATGTTTCCAAAAAGGGTTGGCTTTTGAAAGTAGTGATATCATTCAACCATGGAAAGGCCGCCAAGGTTAATCCTGCTCGCAGGGATGCTGCCGGTGTGAAAAAATGTGAAAAATGTGAAAATTTGCCAGAGGTAAAAAAAAATGTGAAAAATACGAGTGTTGGTGTGAAAAAACGTAAAATGCACAAGCAAAGTACAAACAATCAAATTATCCGCCCTAATTTTGGACCCAGAATTACGTTGGCATGTCTGTGATTAGAACGGGAAATGCAGCGGGTCGCTTTGAATTCGCGTTTGGTCTCTTTCTTAACATTGTGAAAGAATGTGGACCGTTTGCCTGAGCAACCGTTACGCGCAGCGGTACTATCATATGCACTGTGTGTGATGGTGATAGGAAGTTTTCTTTTTTAAGGTACACAAATTTCGGATTAAATGGATGGAGACAGTAATGCTTGTGTACGTATTAATAAGCTCTACACGTGCCTGTTGTAAACTTAACCATCATTGTTGCGTGGCCGGCAGCGTTGCCTTAATTTTGCGTGAAGGATTCGTTCTACTAGTGAAACTGAAAGCAGTGAGCCGGAAAAGACTCCATTCATTTTGTTGCACTGCGTAGAAGTGATGCGCGTAAACATGATGTAAAACCACAGGCAGATTTGGGAAGTCAGTGATAAAATACAAGAAAGCATACAAGGATAGACTGTCAAAGCATTTTGAGGTTAGGAAGAGAAAAGCAGATGAAGCAACTGTTCTGGAATCTGCGAAAAAAAAAGCTACAGATAAAGCTGCAATTCAAAAACGTGCAGAACACATGAAAAAAGAGGGCCTAAAACTGCTGCAAGAAGCCTTGGAGAAACAAGACTTGACCAAGATGGGCGCACAAATGCTATTCTGCAAAATGCTGAAAAAGTACTTGAAGAAACAAGTGAATGGACAAATCTGATTTTACAAGTCAGACAGTGGTGTGGAAAAATTCCATTTAATTCATATTTTCGTTAAAACAAAATGGTGATACAAAAATGAAAGGTAGGTAGGTGAAAAATGTGAAAAAAATGAAAAGCAGGTATATGAAAAAATGTGAAAAAATGAAATGCGTGCATGCGAAAAATGTGAAAAAAATGAAAAGTAGGAATGTGAAAAAACAAGGTACCCCCTGTACTCGCACCAACTACTAGTTCGAATGTTAAATGAAAACAAGAATATTGCTACTCTGCAGTAGCAATCTTCAAAGTATTATTCGGTGCAATGAAATTGACTAATAGGATTAATCATGGTAGCCTTTCCCTTGCTGAATGATATCATTACTTTCAAAGGCCAACCCCTTTGGGAAACTTGGCGGCTTCTCTTGTACCAGTTTTGGTTTTAGGTGGATATAACTTTCATAGGCCAGCGAACCCTTTATGTCCTTCATTTTTTTATGTCTATCAATTTTCACATTTGTAATTAACTGTGTATAGTCACGTACATGTACAAAACAATAACAATTAATGCATAACTCATCTGCTTGGCGATAAATTAGTATTTGCTTGGCGACTAACTAGTATTTGTCTAGATTAACCAGCAAACTTGGTGTACACTTTCTGTATTTTGTTTCCAGCAAAATTGTCCCTCTCGTCGTCATGGGGCAGATAATCCAGTTTAGATTTGTGCTTCATAAAAACCAAACCAAACCTCTACAATAAATGGCACCCTGTCTCTTCGTGAGCCACCTATTTGCAACATTCAGCATCTAAAGGCTGGAAGACAATACAAACAATGGTTACAACAATAATTTTGCAGTTATCTGCCACTTAACGGCCGCATGCTTCTACCTGCAACCCCTGTTTTTGAAGAAGCCAGTTCCCTGTACGATTCTGAACATGTGTGCCATAATTTAAATTTGCCAACTTTGCCTAACGAGCTGTAGACATATCCTTATACCTAATGAGAATTAACATTGGAGCCGTGTCTTTAGTTAGTAGCTAGCTAGCTACCCAGTAAAACAAATCACTGTTATTGAGGATACTTTTTCTCCACAAAGGACCGTTCCTACACTTTAATGTGGAGGTTTCTCTGTTACTGGACCCAACACACCCTATTCCAATGATTTGCAAACAAATTGTTACAGTTAAAAGACGTATACTTGGCGGCAACACACTAGCGTGTGTCTAGATAAACAAAAATCAACAAACAAGCCTTAGTAATAATAAAAAAGAACATGCCTTAAACTGATAATCCAAAAAATCAACAAACGTGCCTTAGTAATAATTAAAAAAAAAACATTTGTTAGGAATAATAAACAAATCAACAAACAATGCCTTAGCAATAAAAAATTCAAAAAACATGCATTAATAATAAAAATATTAAAAGGACATAAATCCTTTTAGTATATTGTGCGACCTGTTGAGAATAGCGATTTGCAACGTTTACACAGGTTAGAGTTAATGTCTCAAAAATCACCTCGCACGGAAGAAAAAACAAGAAAATGAATGTGTTGGCAACATTTACATACGTTTGAAATAATGTCGCAAAACTGAGTCATACAGGTGAGCCAACAGGGATTTATGTTTAACAAACATTCTTTAGTAAAAATTAAAAAAAAAAACATGCCTTCGTAATAATATAAAAATCAACAAAAAGTCGTAATAATAAAAAAAGTAACAAACATTCCTTAGTTATAATTAAAAAAAAAAAATCAACAAACAGGCCATAGTAATAATACAAAAGTCAACAAACATGACATAGTAATAATAACCACGAAATGGTGAGTTTTTTTGTCCACTGCGAACGTTCCTCGTCGAAACCTTACATCCATATTCAGGATAACATTAACTTTACCTTACTAAGGGACAAATTATCCAGTATTAATTGGCCTCAGTATCTTTGCTTCAGTAAAGCTAACAGTTCCTGGATTACTTTCCACAAACTCTTATTGGACCTAGGGCTGGTACTTTCCAGTTTTTTAGTTATCCGTTTAACCGGTTTTTTTTCCGGTCGGATACACGAAAACCGTTTTTCCGTTTTCAGCAAAAAATACAGCCAAAGAAATTTCATCCCTGTGTAATACATTATTTTAAAAAACAATTATTGACACAATTATTGACTACATGTTGCATTTTGGGATTTAAACTAGAAGAAAGTTGACGTTAATAAATTTGAGTACTTTATCAAGAATTTTGACTTTATGTAGCTTTAACATTTCTACAAGATGGCTTAGGCCTATTGACAACGTAAGCCAAAAACAAAACAACAAAATTTACCACAACGTTTTCGTTAAAGTCCCATTCATTTCAAATTATGAGCCAGAAAAATTAGCATGTTTGCGTTTTCGGGTAGCAACGCATTTCGTTTACGTGTTATGACGCCGCTTCCCTGCCGTTCGCGCTAGGTGTAGACGAGTCTACTTCTCCATGACGCGGGGAGGGTAGATGCTGGCCAGCTTGTCTTTAACTGCCTCGTGTACGCGCTGGCGATCAGCAGTTTGTTTCAAAGAAAGTAAGCAGCTTCGATGGGACAACAAGCCCATGCGGATTATTTGTAAATAAGCTGCCCCCTACCCACCTCTGTTTTCTACTTTCACTGATTTTGAGTGTTTGGATTAGTAAGCCTAAATGATGACACTTTGGCTCGTTCAATTGATTGGTGCCCGCAGCAAACTTTTTTCGGATATGGGTTTTATAATCCGTGTAACCGAGGAACGGTTAACGGTTAACCGTGTAACCGATCCCAGCCCTAACTGGACCTGGTTGCGACGTGTCGAGGTAAACCCTGCTTTAAGTCAACAAGAGGTCATTTTGGCCCTTCCTTACGTGTTCACTTGATCGGTCTAAACTTAACGCATGGAGGAATTACAAAAAATCTCCTTCCCCATCTACCAAACTTGGCTATTCACAAAGGAAAAATGCTTATGCATTTTCAATTAATGACTTGCAAAACCAAAATGATGCCGCTGCCATCAGGGATGGTAGTCTGTCTAGCTTGTTCCGTCTCTACAAAACTAAAACGCAATCTGCTCGTACCCTACATCCTTTTCTGGTTAATGGTGTCTACTTATCTGCTAATACAGCTAAAGCCGAACTTTTGAATTCAACTTTTCTTTCCAATGTTGTTACAGATAACGATGTTATCCCTCCATCTAACTGAACGGGTCTGGCGGCTGTAGTTTGGATCCTTGCAGCATAGACCCAGGTGGCATATCCGGTGCCAACTTAACAGCTGGTTGCACAAATGTTATCTTTAGTGTTGAACAGGTTGTCCAGTTATTATCTTCCTTTAAGCCTAGCCATGCAATTGGCCCAAACTGTTTCTCTGCTAATTTCTACAAGGAGCTCGCCGATGAAATTTCTCGTGCGTTAACTTTCATTTTTAATCTATCTATGTCGACGGGTTCCATTCCTTTCATGTGGAGAACTGCTAACGTCATCCCGATTTTTAAAAAGTGTGATACTTTGAACCCTGCCAACTATCGGCCAATCGCACTTACCGTTGTTCCATGCAAGATCATGGAAACCCTTATCCATCAATCCTTACTTAAATTTCTTAAGGAGCAGAAGTTACTGCTTGGTGACCAGTTCGGTTTCTTACGTGTCAGGTCTGTAGTGATGCAACTTTTGTAAGTGCTTGACCTTTGGTCTTCCACGGCCGACCTAGGCATTCCAAGCGATGTCATCTGTTTTGATTTTATGAAAGCCTTCGACTCTGTTCTTCGCTCAATCCTTCTTCATAAACTTACGCTGTTGTCGGCAGAAATCTACTTGCATAGCTTGAAGATTTTCTCTCAGGTCCCAGGCAGCCCGGGATGGTTGAATCCTCCACCTCCAAATTTGCTCGGGTTGGTAGCGGGGTGCCACAGGGATCAGTCCTCGGTCTGCTACTTTTTTATGATTTATCTGAACGACTGGTCTCCATTTTGTGCTGATGGTGCAAGTCCATGCTTCAAATTTGCAGACGATCTATCCGTTGTTTCAACAACGATAGTTGCCTATTCAATTCAGATGTAAATTTTATCTAACGATGGTCGGAGTTGTGGCAACTCCCATTGTCCGGGGGAAAATGTGGTGTTCTTCATATTGGCTCTCCAAACCCACATTTAAAGTATACTTTGGCGTCTTCCGATCTTTCAATTTTGGACACCGTTAAGGACCTGGGTATCTGGTTTCCTCCAGATCTGAAATCTTTATTACATTGCTCCAGTATTTCGGCCTAGGCCTATCGTCGTGTGGCCCTGGTTAGACGGTGTTTCGCAAAGTCCCAAGTTTCAATCTTAGGTTGGGCATTCAAGGTCTACGTTCGTCCTTTACTCGAATACAGAAGCACTGTATGGTCACCGTATGTACTATACGACAGTGACTGCCTGGTAGTTCACGAAATGTATAGCTAACCTTCGAGATCACCATCCTGCTAACTGCTTATCTAGATTGGAACTTCAGCCACTCAAGTTATGCCGGAGTTGGGCCAACCTTGCACTGACATTTTGAATTGTTTGGGGAGAGCTGCCAATCCACCTTCCCTTTTTCGATTTTTCTCCAGCTACTCAGACAGGGGCAATTCGTACAAAATCCAGGTCTCCAAATCGCGGACAGACTGCCAGAGGTATTTTCTTGCTTCCATGTAGTCAAGATCGGGAACTCTGTTCCGGAGTATGCTGTCTCTGCCACCTCGGTCAGCGCTTTTTTGAGGATCATTCGTAAATTGCCACTTGACCATTTTCTGAGGGCGGTCCTATTAACCGCAATTTACTTACTTTTATTCTCCCTTTTTTTTCTCTCTCTTCTCTTATAGGTGCGGCGTAAGCTGCCTTGCGCCCTGCTGTTAACCTTGCTTACCAGCGAAAGATATTATTATATTATAATAATAATAAAATCAAAAAAACATGCCTTAGTAATAAAAAATCAAAAAATCAACAAACATGCCTTAGTAATAATAATATAAAAAGTAAACGAACATGCCTTAGTAATAATAAAAAAATCAACAAACCTTCTTTAGTAATAATAAAAATCCACAAACGTACCTTAAATAATAAAAAAATATACAAACATTCTTTAATAATAATAAAAAAATCAAGAAGTAGATGCGAGTCGTTAAAGACAAAGGTGATCCCGACGCACAGTATTAAAAGCATTCTTGAAGTCAGGTTTAAGGGTCAACCTTGAAGCACTGTGCGCGTGGTTCACGTAGCGTCGAGCAGCATGGCCAGCGGTCTCGGCTCCACCGGGGATACCAAAGCCAAGTTATACAGGCCGAAGAGTAGCACCGACTTGACATTATTTTTCTCAGCTTTAAATGCGTAGCTTCTTAAAGATTAAGATAATGTCAACGCAACACCAAACGTTTCATGTAAAAGTCAATTACAGGCGAATTTTAAGTGTCTGACGTTTGCCACCTGTTCCAGGGCAAGCCTCCGAAAAATTGCAAGCAGCTGTACAAACGTTCACTTATTTGAATTTGACGCACCATCTCAGTGGAACTTGCTCAAGTACTGAATAGGGTACCTCGTGGTGTTGACGGTGCTGCCCACTTCCTGTGATGTACTAAGGAAAGGTCTCCACTGTTCTTAGAGTTATGTGCTAAAATCATACAGTGCACTACATCTTATCTACTCCACCAACTCTAAATGTTGGCACCGTCAACACCGTGAGGTGCCCAAGCAAGAACTTGACCAAGTCCCATTGAGATTATGTGCCAAATTCAAATTTATAAACGTTTGTACAGTTGCTTGCAAGTTTTCCCGATGCTTGGCCTGAGGAAGGTGGCAGATGCAAGCCATTGAAAATTTGCCTGTAATTGACTTTTACATGAAATGTTCAGTGTTGCGTTGACTGTGCATGGGTAGTTTCTCTCTACATCGACTGCAAATCACCTTTGATAATTTCATCCCAGTGGTAATTCATCCAAGATTTTGTTTGTTTACTTTTGTACTAGACAACAATTTTTCATAAAGATCTACGGCTTATGGCTACTTTCGGAAGAAGATAAAGGGCATCTGCCTAAAAACGATTTATGGCAATTTAATCGAAATTTTTTAACATAAATGATGTGTGCTGTTTGAAAGCAAAGACGGTCTCCTTTTATGGACCTCGGAATTGTACGACTAGCCAACTAATATATCTACATTTGATAAAGTGATAAAGTGTATTTTATTCTTCTTTTTTTAACTATTTTCTTAGGGCGTCTGTCAGCTTTTAATGTACTTCTGAAAAAGTTTATGAATTCAACAGACGGATATATCAACGCACTGATTGCATCCAACAGTTCATGCGTTAGGTTTTGTAACGGTGTTTGCATCAGAGTAAATGCCTTTACAGGAGCTTGTCTGTATTTTTGGTTTTTACCAAGATTTTGTACTGTTTAAAGCGATAGTGATATTGTTAAAGCAGAAGCCGGCCACAAAGCACAGTTGGCACAAGATAGTTTCGCATTGATCACTGAACAGTGGCAAGTTGCTAATGAAGGTTGTAAAAAAATCACCCTTTTGGCAAAGCACGATTTTTAATTGCCGGGTGTAATGCAGGCATAAAGTGTATGTATTCTTGTAAGCTGAAGTTTCTTGATTTTGTTGCAGATCCTACGGGAGTTGAGAACATGGCGGCAATCTTAAATAGCGATACGTTTGCAGCACTAAATAAAAATCCTATAAGCGCTTTCATGGAATATGCCCAATCCAGACATCTCGAGGGCAAAATTGAAATCGTTTGCTGCACAGGGCCTTCTCACAATCCAAGGTAAGAATGTTTGATTAGTTGGGGGTTTTAAAGACCTTGACAGGGAACGCCAGGGTCATCCACTTTTACAAAATTGAAATTGTTTGCTGCACAGGGCCTTCTCACAATCCAAGGTAGGAACGTTTGATTGTTGGGAGTTTTAAGGACCTTGACAGGGAAACCCCAGGGTCATCCACTTTTTAATGTCATTGTTATCACACGGTGTCCTTGGCTGTGGAGTTGGGAATCGCCTTGCATGATGATTAGGGTATGGTTTAGTGCTCGGATAATGCAGAAATGGCACGGTTAGTTTATAGGCAATATTCACCAGTGAAACACAGTAAATCATGTGGGGAATGATTAAATGTTGCAAACCGTTCAACTGAACGTGTAAAAATACTGGATTTCCCATAGAAGTCCCTACACCCGGTGGTCCACCAAAAATGCAACGGCAATCAAACTTTTTTTAAATCCGTTTTCTACCCTCTTGGACAAATTGCTGCCGTTGCATTGTTTGTGGACCACCCTGTATACAATTTTTTCCAACGTGACATTTTTAATATATCTTTTTTTAAATTAGTCATCAATTCAAGTTAGCCGCAAGTGGACTGATTCACATTCAAAGTAATGAGCTTTACCGTTTAACTACATAATGGAAAGGTAAAATTTGGATGTGTGTAAATCTTGGCTAAATCTTAAATCGATGTCAAGCTAACTTGACGATCTTGTAATAGCATCAATCTTCAGGCCTGCTCACGAACTCCGATTTCGGACCGGAAAATTAGCATAACGGTGGTTGTGCTAGAATGTCTTTCTCGTGGTGGTCACTGTGGCTGAGAATGGCAGAGCTGGTCAGTCATGGAAAAGGGATCCTGGTAAAATCCCATCAGTAAATACCGTCCAGGGTTCGTGCGAGAGTCTGCTAGCACCTTCATTAGCTATGGGCTCAATTCTGGCCTATATTGGGCCATACTAAACGTCTAGTAAAATTCAGAATTGAGCCAATTTATCCAAACAAGCATTTATTTTCGTCAGCTGACCTAACCTCAAGAAATCTATTTATTTTAATCCTTTCCTTCACATCACAAACGTAAGCATTTTTGCATGTCCTATGAGAGCACACTTCTAATTACTGAAACATATTTATTAAGAAGTTTCGTTACATTTTGAGTCATTGTTTTAAGCCTGAATTTTAGAATTATAAAGAACTTGGTATGGTACATTATAGTTCAAAAGTCACAGAATAATTACTAACCTGAAGCGTTATTGTGGAGAAACTAGAAATTTTAACTGAGAAAATGGGTTTGAAAGTTCTCGTAAATGTATGCTAAGTAATGGATTAAAGATGAAACTGATGCACAACTTTGGTTCTTGAAATCTTTGCGAGAAGACAAGAACGGAGCGCCGCCTCGCGACATAGTTTAATAAAATCCCTGCAAACAGTGTATAAATATTGAACAAGTTGCAGAATCATATTTAGTGTTGCTTTAAAATACATGGCTGCATCAAAATTCTGCTTTTAGCTTTTAGTCCTCCATTTCTCGGCAGATTTCGGGAAAATCAGTAATTTCTGAAAGTTTTAAAAGGACTATTCATTATGTTAACGTGGGCTTCTGGCAGAATTCCAAGAGAATTTGGCATCTCCATTAGAAGTACTGCCATCTTGCTAATCTTGGCGTAAATTAGGTTTTTCATGCGTCTGAAAATCAATATTTCAAAAACATCATGATTAGAAAAGGCATAGATCAAGTCGAGCGACTAAATCTTGAATGTTTCAAAACGTAGTAACGATTAAAAACAAGTCAACTGTGTTGCCAATTCCTGTTTTAACAAAACAAAAAACGGGCGTACATCAACCTTTAATGTTGAAAAGCAGCTTGCATCATGTTGGTTCGAATGTACGTAACGTAGTTGCTTGGCATCTTCAATTTATGAGGAATTCCTCAAGTTAAATTAAATTCTCAACAATTACTTCAGCCTTATAACTTTTCCCTGTTTTGCGAGCTGAAATTATGGCTACCCCTTGACCACCAGATACTTACACAGAGGGACTTTTAAGTTCCATGTACAAATGGGTTAGGTGCGAGACTCGATCTAGTATCCTCTTTACTCACAGTCCATGCCCTTGACGACGTGGCTGTACTTTGCTTACTGTGCTTGGGCTCCAACGTGTAACGGAGTGTTAGGCCACATTCCACCACTTGTGACACACGTCTACTCTTAAATTTGATAGCATTCCTACTAAAAGTCAGACAAATATTTGTTCATTAAGAGCAGGGATATATCCTGTGCGAACATTCACCCAAAAAGCTGCACAGTGAAGACACTGTGTTCTGTGTTCATGTTCACTGTGTGTCATGGACTGCTGCAGAATAGGTTGGGGGGATATATTGTGGAATAAGACTCGGGTGCATGTAAAGAGTAGACTGGAGTGGACTGAGAGAGTATTAACAAAACTCGGAAAATATTCCGGAAAAAATTGACCGCATACTTTCACATCAAGAAAACAGCTTTGTCCAGCGAATTTTCGATAACTTGCTGTTATCTTCTTCGAGCCTCAAGGATATAGCTCGGCCTTTCTACATCTTTCCCTCCCTTTCGACGAACTAGCGCATTTTCTCGAACGGGAGTGAAAGATGTAGTCCTTGACACCCGAAGAAGATAACAGCTAGTTATCGGAAATTGGCTGGACAAAGCTGTTGTCTTGATTGTGAAAGTGTGCGGTAAATTTTTTCCGAGTTTTGTTGTCGTAATGGCATTGTTAAGTTAAGAAAATGGGAATACATGAGGAATCCTATTGGAGGGCAAGGGAGGAAGGAAGAATGAGGAGGACAGTACGGATTTTAGATGGGGAAGACATGAGAAGAAATTCTCATTGATGAATATACAAGGTCTATCGTACCCCTCGAGTCAAAAACATCATTGGAAGGGACCTAAACCAACAGCTGGAAAAGACGTGGCGCTTGATGAGCTGGTGAGAGCGCTACCCACCAGATACGGGCGGGCTCGAAGATTGGCAGTTACAAATTCAAAAGCAGACGATGTAGGAGCACATAGTGACCAACAAAAAGTTATGTCGAAGTGCCTGAAAAAGGTGGCCGCCAGCCACTGGAAATTTGCAAAACATAGACTGTGTATACGGTGTGAATTATGAGCGGTAACTATCAACATGATTCTCAGAATTATGACTCGCATTGTAGCTTTATATTGTTTATATAAATGCTGAATACTCAAATTTCACTTTAAGAGGCTTTCATAGCTCATCATGAAGAAATCACGAAGAATCAAGAAGAATAACACAATACCACCTTCAGGAAATTTCACCAGTTCAGCTAGAACCACAAAAAGTTCCCTCATTAAATGTTTGGTGAAAACAAGAGGCCGTTCACCTTCATCAGAACGCAACGAAGCACAAAATTTAAATACGAACGTTACATGGTTGTGGCTATTATCAAGCAGCCGACGCGTCAGTGAGAGAACCACTGATCTATATCTGAGGTGCTGATATACGTACCAGGACGAAGCGAGAGAGTGCAATGTGCGTTCAAAGAGAATAGAGTCAAGTAATTCTTGAGATATCCTCCCAACCTCAAAAAGCTGCTTAGGAATCCACATTCGATGAAGGCCGTGCCCTCCCCCCCCCACCCCCTCGCCTTCTGTGGCACCCCCTTCCCAGTCTATTCAATGCACTCATCGTTATCCCACCCGACAGAAGCGCAGGAGCCCAGCCGAGGCACTGGTTGTGAGTGCTCCGTCTCCCCCACCCCCTTCGCCTCCACCTGCAGAGCCCTTGCCACCACATCTGGGCCGAAGGAGTGGTGTGGTCTACTGTGTCCCATGCTGCTAATGCAAAGCCGTCTTCATTGGCGAGACCAAGAGACAGTTGCTCGAGAAGATAGGCGAACACATTGTAGCAGTAAAGAGGGGAGACAATCTCAAAGGCATCGGCCAGCATGCAAATCATCGGGAGCACCAGATTCCACAACAGTTTTGCTTTCCTCCAATTCTCTCCAAGGAGGGCATCTGAGGGCACTTGAATCTTCGTTTCAAGGGCAAGAAGATTCCATTCATGAACTTAACTGGTGGCTCCCACGTGTTGATGAAACAATCAGTAGGTTCTGATCTGACGTTGAATGGACGTTCCCCCTCCATTCCCACTCCCAGTCTATCTCTTTGGCTTGAGCAACCATACCGTGTGAAAAAAACCTGTCCTTCGTGCATGAAGTCGTGTAAGACTTGATACTGCGATGACCGCGCAGGGCAAATTGTTCGTCGAAGAAACAATGTGCCCAGTTTTAACTTTTGCTGGCAAAAAAAATTAACCCGCTCGTCTGTTTTCATTGTTTAGTCGGAGTTGCTGTTCTCGTCCTACTGTGAAACTTTGCTTTATAATATTAGATAATATTACCTTAGTTTCAACTCGCTTCGATGTCAGGACATCACGTGAAATACAGATCTTTTTTATTTCTTGGTTCATTTAGAAGGTACAAGTAGATCGATGTAATCCGGAAAATGCTGGAACAGTATCTTAACAGTCAACTCCTTATTCCTAACATATCTTTTTATACACTCCTTGTGTAATGCGTCATGGCTTAAGCATTTGTTGTACGTGCTCATACTTCTTGAGGACTTTTGACTAAATTGTAGGGCTTGATATTGACTGTTTGTTAAGCCAGGCGCTTGAAACCCTGGAAATGCCCTGACAAATAAAACGAAATTTCAGGCGTGGAAAAGTGCTTGAAAAACATGAAAATTGCCTCAAGTCCTGGAAATGTCCACACGGAAAATCTTGTTTCTGTGTTGAGCATTAATGTGCAATGTTATGTTGAAACACACAAGTTTTAAAAAGGTCTATAAAAAGAAACCGTAACACGTCATGGACAGTAACTAAAAATAATTAACCAAAGTGCAGCAGTTGTAGTGCCAGTCCTCATCTTACAGTGTCTTTCAGTGGAACAAAATCTATCACATGTAGCTTGCCACAGTATGGATAAGTTACATTGAAAATTCCATAACGGCTTCTACTCTGAAAGTTCGTCATTCTTGATAATTGATTGTTGAAAACAGATTGTTACGCACAATTTCAGAATCAAAATACTGTACCAGTATTCTTGCAAATTTTCAACAGACCGACGACGTCTGACTTCATCAGGCCTAACCTACACAACTCAAACTTTTGTCAACTACATCGTCACCGTGGAATTCAGCGTTCAAAATCTGCGCACGTGCATGGCGTGGCCTCCTATATTTATCGTGCTGGTTCATCCACTGCTTTGTGAGTCGCCTGGAAAACTCATCTCTAAGGAGGAAACGAATTCCCGGATTGGATGGGCCTTGAGTGTTCATCAAAACGGCGTCATTGTTAATAACTTGTTTGTAATACTCCTTAACAAATTCTGGAAAAGTTCTTGGATTTTAAGTTTACGAACAAGTACGGACCCAGTGAATAGTATTAATTGAGTATCAAGTGCCACAGTTTATGGAAAACATGCCAAGATCAAGCCTTGTCACTTTTACGTATGCTTAAATTAAGTCTGTCATTCGGTCTAGGTATTAACTCCACAAATTTATCCAAATTCGTGCTGTGAAACAAGTAAAACTGATTCTGTGTTTCCTTTTTATTACATTTAACAGCTTTTAAAAATAATAG